>CM044438.1:113281496-113334738 GCA_024363595.1 Xenopus borealis
ATCATTTGTTTGATTAGGCTTGTGGTGCAGTAAGTTCATGTTTATGTTTAGTATCCAAATTGATGTTGCCAAACAAGCAGATCTCTCTCTGATATGCCCACCTTGAGGTGGGCGATATCCGGCTGATCCGATCGTGGGCCCTAGGGCCCAATGATCGGATCATAATGGAGGCCATATGGGCGGTCGGATCGCGGGACCGCATCAACAAACAGATGCGGCCACGATCCAACGGGATTTTTAATCCTGCCCAATCGGGGAAGCCCGTCGGAGGGTCCCACTCACGGGCCGATAAACTGGTGACTCTGTCTGTCGGCAGCTTTTATCGGCCCGTGTATGGCCACCATAAGAAATAAAAGCCTATTGGGGATTCCCATAGGCTTTTATTGCAATTCGGTAGGTTCAATCTGTCGAAGTAGGCTGTCGAATAAAAATTTAAATGGCAATTTCTTCGACTGGCGAATAGTCGAACGATTGAATATATATTTATTCGATCTATTCGATGCGACCGAATATTCTATATTCAATAGTTGAAAATACTTAATTTGCATATTCGAATAGTCGCATAATCGAATAGAGACTATTCGAGTGAATATTCAAATCATTCACATGAATTTAGTAAATCTGCCCCTAATTGAAAAGCTTACAATTAGCCGTTCTATAACATACTAAAAGTTAACTTAAAACATAACTCCCAGCTGTCCCTATCAATTTTGATAGCTCAGCCCACAGTCCCAGATTTTAATTAAAAGTCCAGAGTTTCTCTTTGATCTCCTGCACTGACTCCAGAAAAAGTTGCTGAAATTTAAATAAAATACTTTTTTGGCAGATAACCCAGAATACTCAGTACCAGCACTTGTTACATTTGTAACAATTTAAGATAAACAAACGTACAGTTGTAACTATTTAAGATAAACAAGTCTCTTGGGAGAACTTAGACTCGCAGCTTAAAGAGATACTGACACCTGAAATTAAACTCTTTTTTTACATCTATTATAATATTGGCTTTGAAAGCTACTTCTAACTTTGCCATAAAGTATTTGCATGATGCTTTTACATTACCTGTCTGATCCCCCATGTTCCTGTATGAGGGGGCTGCCATATTTGTGCAGCAGGAGTCCGTTAGCATTAGAAACTGTAACTAACAGGCTGAGATGGGACAGTCAGGTTGGCAAAGTCAGAGGGGCAGATTCACTTAGATCCGAAAATTCGCCAGCGTAGGCTTCGCTGCCCCAGAGTGTCAGAGAGTCAGGCTTAGGAACTTCAACTAACAATTATATACAAAAACAAACCTCTCAGCAAAAAATGATCAACATGACCTACAGGTAACATTTAATGAACAGTCATATGTTAAAAAGTATTTTTTTAGTGTCAGTATTACTTTATAGGGCAATTTCACCTTCATTAGCAAAACCCATTAAACGTGGCCCTAAAACTACCAGAAATGTGTTCAAACTTTCACAACCTGCCAAATTTTGTAAAATGGACATGGTAATTAGGGGAGTGATCATAAAATGGGAAAAAATTATTGCCACACTACATTTTTCAGATGTTGAGAGGTGTGTTAAAGGGGAAGTATCCTTTTAAAGTACAACAAAAAATAAAATAACTGGCTAAATGACAGCAACACTCACTGGGGTTTAGTAAAAGGACTTCTACAAGGTCTCTATCTGTCTGGCTTCAATGACTAGAATAAAGTGATAGGTGTCATGCTTCTGCATCTCTTCTCTGAGCCCCAAGGGCTAACTCATTGTATGACTGGAAAAACATCGTTATTTTGCAAATGATGAAGCTTGAAAAGTGCTGGAAAAACCGAGCTTTGTGTACTCAGAGCAATTATGGCGCTGAATGATGCTTTGTGGAGTGTTTACCTTGCTGCTGTATGCAAATAGTGCTCTGGAATAATGTGCAGAACTGAAACATATACAATAAACAGATGTATCGTCTAGAGCAGTGATACCCAACCAGTAGCTCATGAGCAACATGTTGCTCTCCAATCCCTTGGATGTTGCTCCCAGTGCCTCAAAGCAGCTGCTTATTTTAAAATTCCAGGCTTGGAGGCAAGTTTTTGTTGTATTAAGATCAGGTGTACTGCCAAACAGAGCCTCAATGTGGGTTGACAATCCACATAGGGGCTACCAATAGCCAATCACAACACTTATTTGGCACCCCAAGAATATTTTTCATGTTAGTGTCGCTCCCCAACTCCTTTTAATTCTGAATGTTGCTCACCGGTTCAATAGGTTGGGGATCCCTGGTCTAGAGACTGAATGTTGATGGGACGTAGACGAGTTGAACGTTCATGTATTTTCTCCCTGTGTTTGTATGGGACTACTTCAGGTACCCATAGTTTCATCCCAGGCTACAAAACATACAGATGGGTTAATTGACATTGAATAAAGCTTTGTTTTCTCCACCAATATTTTTCAGGGGACCAGAAAAACAAAATGGTGCAAAATCCAAGAAAATGTAAAATCAGGGAAATGTATTATACATAATATCTAGGTGGGACCGCAAAACAACAATAAGTGGATGTAAAATTGAAGTTCCACTGTAATTATAATGTGTAGGGAATGCAGCATATTCTTCAATGCAGTTCGTCTGATCCATTTGTGAACATGAGTTCCACAATGTTATATGCCATTGTCGCAATTCCTGCTATCCCGCATGGCAAGATGATTGCTCTAATCATATAGGGACAACCTGTCATTGGGGGAGCGACTGCTGAAGCCTGTAACGGCTGGCTAAGTCTTGCAGAGCTAGTTGACTGTCAGAGAGACCTTCATTTGACTGTCAGTGTTAGCGATGCTCCTGTGGGGTAATGACTTGCTCATTCACTGATTGTCTCTAAGTTTCTGGGTCACATAATGGAAATGCTAAGGTTCTGTACAGCAGGAGTGCATGAATGCTTTGCCTGCCCGGCCTAGAAGGGAGTCCCTTCCAGCAGTGACTGTGCACTTCATGTTAGATATTCATCTGTGCCTAGTACAGGAACGTTACCACATACCCCCATCCAGCAGTCAGAAAACAAACATTATTCTAGTGACAACAGAAATTTTTCATCAGGTTTCGCCGCAAAATGAAGCCCATAGACTCCAATAGGTGAAAAAAATTGTTGTGCGGCAAAAATGATTTGTCAACCATAGACTTTAATGCATTTGGCAAATTTTCCGTTGTTTCATGAAATTGTGGTGTCGGTCAACTTCGCCCATAATTTATTACAGCACCTCCTCTTCAACCCCAAGGATATTACAGTGAATAATTCCGTTA
Source organism: Xenopus borealis (assembly GCA_024363595.1). NCBI lineage: Eukaryota > Metazoa > Chordata > Amphibia > Anura > Pipidae > Xenopus > Xenopus borealis. Next base: position 113,284,764 of record CM044438.1, read on the forward strand.
GTAAGCCATCCTGTTTCCTGTTTATGTATTGTTGAAGTGCCTAGGTTATCCCTGGCGGTTAATATCAGTACATTTAGTTTTCTTTCCACTAGTGGACCTGATTCAAATGACTCCAACATTCTCATGTAAGTCCAAGTGTTTGCTGTGTGAGGCTGTGCTGCCTGTGATATACTGTACACAGCAGAAGAGGTGAGGCAAAGAGAGGCTAGTGTTACAGCAGAATGAGGGGTCCAAGGCCCACTATGGCTGCCACCTCAGGGGCCCCCACACCAATCCTGGGGTCTCTGCCACCTCCTCCACCTTTGCACTTTGTGATCAAGAGAGGAAGTTAGCTCCTATGGTTCTAGGTAGATCTGGGTGCATGGGGCCCAGACCAATCCTGGCAGAATATGGATTATATGATATAGAAGGTAGTGGCTATGCCCTGGAAAACAATTATTACACCATGCCTTTATGCTCTTTATCATGTGCCCCACCATGTCACTCTTCCTTTGCCTATAATTAGCATGGTCACCTGCATTTTTGAAGGAGCACTGCTCTCTACATATAACAGCTAAAGTTCCCCATAATTCTAATTATGGCAGACCCAGGCACTGAAAAAAGCAGTGGTTCAGTGGAACACTATAAAGATGCTGCTGGAATAATCCAGAGCCCACCAAGAACAGGGTCAACTGGCAAATGAGCAAATGTTACTTGCTCTATTAGCCCATTCCTGGTTGGGGAGAATACTTTTGGCCAACAGGTGCCCTTTAATGCCTGCCAAACACTCCCTTTTCTCCCCTACTCCATGTGCTCAATTTCACCCCACATTTTGCTCTTCTAATAATTTTTCTACCCAATTATCTGTCAGCCTCCCTTTCCTTTCACCCTCTGGTCCATATAGCTTCAAAATGTGCAGATTAACCAGAATAATGTTCTAGGAATGAGAGGAGACATTATTCATGGGTCCTAAGAAGCTTTATTTAGAACTGTCTGATAAATCACTGGATGGATTATGCCATACCTATATAGGGCTTGGAGTGCTATCCATGCATGTGATATGGTCAGTGTTCAGAAGCACATCATGTTGTTATTGAACAGACCTAAGGTATGGAGGGAGATCCCTGGTGCTAGAAGGGAATTAAGCCCGACTGGTTGAGTAGAGTACAGAGCCCACTCAAGGCTTATCCTACCTGTACTTCTTGTATCCTAGTGGGATAATTTTGCACCACCCACTCCCTATATAAAGGTGAGGCCTAGGTTTATCCAACTAGTAATAATGTCTATATGCATTCAGCCAGGATTAAGATGGCCTATGTCCATATAACTAGGAGTAAGGTGGTCAGTGGGAATAAAAAAATAAATAGATGGAATAATTGATTATAGTATGTAAAGCATACAAACTAGGAGAATAGAGGTTGATTGAGGAGATGAAGAATATTAGTACTGAGAGTGGCCCCTGGTCTACAGTTTGTGGGTGGGCCCCTGGTCTAAGGTTTTTGGGTGGGCCCCTTGTGTCCCAGTCCGACACTGCATAGGGCAGAGTGTGGCTCACACAGTGAGCAAAAGGGAGGTAGAGTATGGCACACAGGGAGCATGGGTGTGAGAATCACTCACCCTGGCGGTCTAGTGGTGCGGCGGGGACGCCCGCCGCGCCATCGGCGGGGACGCCCGCCACGCCGCTCCTTTCCCCCTGCTGCCAGCCTCCATAGTGCGCGCGCGGCCGCACTTCCGCGTTCTTAAAGGCGCATGCGCGCTGACGTCATGACGTCAGCGCGCAATGGCGCCAAAATTCAAATATTTGAAGGGCCATTTTGGAATTTTATGTTGCCCGTGATAGGTTTTGTTCCTGGTGCCTTGTACTTGTGCTGTAAAGCTTCTGATCTGTCTGATACCTGTGTTTGACCCCTGCCTGTTATTGACTCTGATTCTGCCTTCTCCCATCTGATTGATTACCCGGTTTTGACCCCTTGCCTGCCTGACGACTCCTAGTTATCCGCCTGCCACGACCCTGCCAGTTTGACCACGAATCTGCCTACTCCTATCTGTACCGTGACCATCGGCCTTAAAAAAACACTATCTACAGTCGTGCCCCATTGCTAGCCAGAACTCCTGCTCTGCACCTCTCGTATAAGTCCAGGTGGCATCTGAGTAAGCTGAGGGCTCCTCCCGAAGCCAAAGGCGGTCACATTACTGGTGAAGCACGAGCCGAGACCAGGGTGCTTGGCACTTGTTCTGGTATTGGGTGCCGACCGTGACAATGGGGCAGGCAGAGTATGGCACACACAGGGAACATGGGGCAGGCAGAGAATGGTACACACAGGGAGCATAGGGAATATAGAACAGACCACTCTAAAATGCCCTACATAGTAATACAGAGCTGGTGCCCCTCCAGCAGTTTGTATGAGTGTAAACAGGTGAACAATGTGGGCAGTTTCAGTCTGGGTCTCAGGTGTGAACAGTACATGGCTTTAGGGGTGTGTAAAAAAGAGGTGTTACAAGTGTGATCAATGCAGGGGGGATTACATGTATGAGCAATGCAGGGGATTGAGGTTTAAACAATTCAGGGGCTAGTTAATCTCTGTAGGGATACCTTTTAAAGCTTACACATGGTAAACAGACTTTCATGTGGGGGGCCACACACGTTGGACAACCCTGTAGCACTGGCTCCTTACTGATTAACCAACTTTCCTAGGCATAAAACTATTTTAAATAAAATGTCTTCAATGATTACTCAGCAAGTTCAGTTGTTTTAGAATTACTTATACTAGATATGTTTGAAATAAAACTGTTTTATGCAAATTCCTCTACAACATGGTTCAGTGAGTGCTTCCCTTTTCTGCTCCTAGATAAATGGACACTGGCCCCACCTAAGCATATAGCAGCAAATTCTCATATTTAATCAGTTAGGGAATGGGCAGTGGAGATGAGGCAGTAAATTGCTATGTGAAATCATATTATGTTTCTTCATTTTAATAGCCTTTAGCTTTGAGCCAGAACTGCAAGGGATTAAATAGCAGCTGGTATGGACATGACACTATTATACATTACAGTATTCCACCTTTAAATAAGGTCAAGCTTATTAATATCTCTCCATCCTTATATGTCGTTATTCTTTTTTTTATTTTTAAACTACCTGCCTAAAGTTGGACAAGTTGAATTTTAAGAGTTATAAGAAAGCCAGTAAGGTATGGCATTTTGTTTATATTATGATCGTCTGGAACCATAGCTTTGGCTTTTATTATTAATTATTAACATGTATTTCTAACATATATGCCAACATATTGCGTATTGCTTTAGACTCCAAAAGGAGAGAATAGCCATATCCCACTGGAACGTCATCTACCCAGTCTGCTGTCCCTTTCAAAGTTCCTCCTGGAAACATCTTGTTATAAGAGGTGACGGCAGAGTAGCGTGGCATTCGGCTAGTAATCCAAACCCAAGTAACACAAGGCCCTTCAGGTAGATTAAAATGTCAGGCGATGAAAAGGTGGGTGTCGGATGTATCCAAGATGTCACTTCTATTATTCTTCTACCATCTTCCTGTAGGCAACAAAAAATATTTTTTTCTTGTTTTTTAAAACTTCAGAAACTCTCATATTAACCCCCCACAGCCAGATAAGGTTTGGTTTTCATATTTTTTAAGACCCAACACAAAAATACTTTACAGGTTATATATTTTATATAAAATTTCCAAGCTAAGCCTTTATCCACATCCCACCTTAATACAGTATACTGTACCTGCTGTGAAACTTGTATAACCTCTTCCCAGAATCTGTTATCTCCCCTGTTCCCCTAAAACTATCCCACTGTTACTATAGGCACCATCTCTCCCTACTATACCTGCTATCCCACAGCCACACTCCCTTCCCAGAGACTATTATCCACTGTTACTATAGGCACCATCTCTCCCTACTATACCTGCTATCCCACAGTCACACTCCCTTCCCAGAGACTATTATCCCACTGTTACTATAGGCACCATCTCTCCCTACTATACTTGCTATGTTAATTTGTTAATGCATATCTAAAGTTGTTACTTAAATTTCCCTGACTCTTCCTACTAACTTCTTCTCTGCAGGGCCTCACTTTATTCAAGGAGCAGAACTAACAACAGCTCACCCATATGGCTTCCAAAAGCATACATACAGTATGATATGGAGTTATTAACAGTATTAAACAGTCTCTAGGTCTCATAGTCTAGGATTCAATGATCATTTTGCCAAATAGATGGGTCTGGCATGTGGTATAGATTACAACAGAAGGACTAATACTCCACATAGTATTGACCATTACTTATCTTTGTGTCCTGTAGAATGAAGATGAGCTTGACGATTTGTTATATAGAATGAAGATTTATTATATTGATTTTAGTCCCAGTTGTGAGTGGAAAGATTTGAGATATGACAAAAAAAACTATTATTCACAGCCAGAGCCCAGTATCTGAGTTATTGTTCACTGCTTCTCCTGACGGACTCACAATCCATTCTCACTTTAGCTTTGCTCCAACATTTAATCGAACAATCCTTTCTTTCTGCCATTCACTGAGGCGTTTGCTAAAGGAGGATGAAGGGAGAGCTTGCTGTTTCCTCCTTGTCCATTTGGTTAAATGGCTTCCCATTCACTTAATGATCAGAAATTGTGGGAAGCCGCAATTGGGAAACATCAAAGCTGAATCAATACGGCCTCTCTTCCCCATAACACTGTATAGGAACACGTACCTCTGCAGCAGCACGCAGTCTGGCACAACCTCTAAACCCTTGAAACAAATATAAAATTGCTGCTATATTTTTTTTTCTAGTTTTCAAAAATGTTGCTGGCCCCTCTAATAACTTTGCAGCAGTGCCACAAGTGGACTTGGTGATGTTCTGCTAATGGGCAACTTTCAAGAACTGTGATTTGTTTGTTCCCCCCCACTCCCATCACAGCCTTTCATGTTAGAATAATACAATATTTAGTATTTATACCATGGATATTCTAGGCGTCGGATTGAATCCCTTTAAAGGGGTGGTTCACCTTCAGGTTAACTTTTAGTATGTTATAGAATGACCAGTTCTAAGCAACCTTTCAATTGGTCTTCATTATTTATTTTTTATAGTTTATGAATTATTTGTCTTCTTCTCCTGAATCTTTCTAGCTTTCAAAATGGGGTCACTGACACCCTCAAAAAACAAATCCTCTCTACAGCTGCACATTTATTGTTATTGCTACTTTTTATTATTCATCTTTATTTCCTGACCCTATCCTATTAATATTCCATATTCTCATTCAAATCAATGCATGGTTGCTAGGGTCAATTGGACCTTAGCAACCAAATTGTTGACACTGCAAACTGGAAAGCTGCTAAATAAAAAGCTAAATAACTCAAAAACCACAAATAATAAAAAATGAAAACCAATTACAAATTGTCTCAGAATACCACTCTCTACATCATACTAAAAGTCAACTCAAAGATGGTCGGTTTATCTTCTTCATTTTTTTTATGTTTTTAGTGCAGTGAATTAACTTCTACTTTAATTAACTTAACATTTCATTACATCTAATAACATTTGCTTTTTTGAGCATATACTGTATGTTTATGAAACAAGGGGCATGCTTGATGTTTAATCATTTGCAAAGATGACCTTACAAACTAATTGCTTCAGAACCCTGCTCTGATCCAGTTTTCCTCAATAAGGAATTTCTAGAGAGAATTTTCACAGGCCTCCCAATCTCAGAGCAGGGTATGCTTGCCTCGAACATAAATTCATTGGTTTAATTACAATATATAGAGTTCTGTAGTATTTAAACTTGGATAACCTCAGTCTTCATCTGATTATGAACAAAGGAAATCTGTTGGATATGCCTTATGTACTGTAGGTTGCTCCCTTTTACAACTTGTGCTCCAGATTGCTGGGATTGAGTATCGTCTTTAGGAAAATTATTATTATCAATGCATTCATTGAGATTAAGGCACTCAGCTTCGCAAATGTGACTCTTTAGGGTTCATTTATTCATTCCCCAGAGAGGATGATGGGGTACAAAATGCAGTATCTGAGCATTAAGGGAATATCTTGAAACCCAAAAATCAAGCAGGAGGTGCAGAGGGCAGCAACAGTACTAAATAACTTGTGTGTCTAAATAGCAATAAAGCACAGGTCCTCTGGATGCTCACAGAACAACATGGTGCAAGGTGCAAAAACTTTTCACCCTGCTCCAGGGGCAGGAAATTAACCCTACTGCCTCGGCATTTAAACAGATAATTTATAACATAGTTACATAGTTAAATTGGGTTGAAAAAAGACAAAGTCACCCACACCCCTCCACTCATTCACACAAACCATATATGCCCATAGCTATACTAAATGTAGAGTTTAGTATCAAAATAGCCTTTGATATTATGTCTGTCCAAAAAATCATCCAAGACCCTTTTGAAAGCATCAACAGAATCAGCATCACAACATCACCCGGCAGTGCATTCCACAACCTCACTGTCCCGACTGTGAAGAACCACCTACACTGCTTCAAATGAAAGTCCTTTTCTTCTAGTCTGAAGGGGTGGCCTCTGGTGATCCTCTTTATGGGTAAAAAGGTCCCCTGATATTTGTCTATAATGTCCTCTAATGTATTTGTAAAGTGTAATCATGTCCCCTCGCAAGCGCCTTTTTTCCAGAGAAAACAACCCCAACCTGGACAGTCTACCCTCATAATTACTCTGACCCAGTGCTAAAACTTTCATACCCTATGAAGAAGACTCTTCATGGCTCCCTTAAATAGAAAAATTAAACTACACATTCACAGGGAGACATTTCAGGTTGTTGAAGATATGCTGACATTTACTGAAAATCTTTAAAAAAGAAAAGCCAGAGCCAATGTGAGGCCTCCTTCCCTAGCATTTGTGATGTCCTCTGCTGACCTGCAGCTGAACGTCAGTCATGTAGTCTGTCTCCACAGCTCCTGTTCTCTTCACCTACACACTGAAAACTTGACTTTTATTTCTCCCTGTGATGGAGGCCTTGCCTCTGGATTTCTTCTGTTCTCATGCAGTGCTACAGAAAGGTACATATTCCATGCTAGAATGGTTGTGAATTGTTTTCTTTTCAGATATATGACTGTGTCTCCTGGTCACTGCTTCTTATGGCTGCTTCAAGATTCTGCAGAGGGAATTTATAATCCTGAAGGCATGTTGCTTTTTTTTGATTATCGGTGCAAAAAAGACCATGTTGGACCAAATATATGAACTAGAACTGACTTCCCTTCAGATGCCAGGGGATTCTGCCAGTTGTAATTTAAAAGACAGGGTGCTTTAATTATTATCATGTATACAGTGTTGACATATTACTTAGAATTTTCACATAGATTAGGCACCATTCATATAATTTCCTGCCCCAGTGGAGCTTACTGTCTAAGGTCAATAAGGTAAATAAGGGCCAATTAACTTGCCTCTATATTTGTGGAGTGTGGGAGAAGACTGGACATGGAAGACATGGAAGAACATTGAAATTTCCTGGCTGAAATGGAATCTAAGACAGTGATTTTCAACCTTGTGCCTCCAGCTGTTAAGGAACTACAAGTCCCACAATGCAATGAAGGAGTCTGACAGCCACAGTCAGGCAAATGCATTGTGGGACTTGTAGTTTCTTAACAGCTGGAGGCACAAGGTTGAAAATCACTGATCTAAGACACCAACACCGCAAGATTGATTATTCCTGATCTAGGGACATTGGTTCCATCTATACATCCCAACGGCCACAGTTCCTTCCCAAAGACTATATGCTTTACATACAGCTGCTGCCCTGTGGAGCCCACCTTGATTAAAAAAAAGTTGGCTTGTCCTGCAGAATTAGGTACACAGTATGGCATCTCTGCAGAAAACTAATAGATGTCTATAAAAATTAAATTCCAATGTGAGGGCTCCACTGTGAGAAGTTTAGTACTGACCAGTGCTGTCCCCCCCTGCTATTGTGGTATCCGTGGATATGTATTTCCTATTTTGGGAAGATTAGAAATCCAGTGCTGCAAATTGGTATTGTTTTAATCCCAGTGTAATTGTGAACAACCTTTATAAGTTCAACAACGTCTTGTTTAATATCCAGGTTCTCCTGTAACCTTGGGGTAGGACATTGATTCCAGTGGCAGGACTACAGGGGGAGAAGCGATTGCACCAGGGCTAGCACCCCCTTGGGGTTCGTGCGCTCGGGTATCTGCACAAAAGATGGCTTCCAGAGGTGGGTGGAAGGGCCCAGCTGCAAGGCCTGCGAGCCCGGCACCACTTACTGATTTTTGACTGAACTGAGGGGGAGGCAGTGCTGATTTAGTCAGTGGGAACTAGGTTCTATTTACAGATGCTGCTGCTGGGCATCATGGCTGTGTTAGCAGGCAGTTGGCCACCGTCTATCCTTCTCAATTGGCACCAGAGTTGCACAGGAATGCCAGGACACCACCAAAAAAACCTTAGACCATGGGCCCACCAGAAAACCTTAGACCGTGGGCCCACTTTCCTATTATTCCCCCACTATTATTCCTCCTCTCCTCACTTAGCCTCTTTATTTTCCTAGTCTACGCAATATATTCTTTCATTATTACACATCTTTCATAAATAAATAGGGGATGACCATGACATAGATCAAATGGTTAGAAGCAAGAGGGCCCACTGACAGCTGGACCCACCAGGAGTTTTCCTGGTATCCCTATGGGCCAGTCCAACACTAATTGGCACACATGTACTGTGCATGCATTGATTGGGACTGGAAACAGTTAGTGTGCCCCCCCTCACTTCCATTCCTATATTTAGAGCCAATTGTCATGCAATAGACTGGGAAGTAATTTATAATTTGGAAATGTTTTTTTTCTCCCTATAGGCTCCCGAGATGCCTATAAAAATGACTTATAAAACTATAAACAATGAGAAATAAGGACACACTGCAATTATTTCTGCCCAGATTAGTCCAAACCAGTCTATATTATATCTCACACTCTCAAAGTTCATTAAATAAACAGTCAATTTTTAGCGCAAATGTGTTTCAGTAGCTACTGCCAATTAATGAAGTGTGCATTAAGCCACTTGTTAAATGCCAATTAATGATATCATGATTAGTAGAATGTATAACAGAGGGTGCAGAGCTTGGTTCAAATTGATTTTATCTGTGTAGGATGGAAATTGCAATTCGGCCACAGTGAAAGCTCTGGTGCTATTTACCTCTGGCTGTTAGAATTGGGTTTAGTGGGTTTAGTTTTATTTACCAGTTTGGTCAACAGGACTAGGAGTCCTAGGACTGGAGTGGCCATCCAGGTTGCAATGCAGAGTACATGTAGCTCTGCCATCGGCCCCTTCTGCAACTTGCTTTTGAATTACTGACAAAGTAAAGGGCATCCAAGGGGACGCCCATGGGCACTCATGCCCACCACTAATGAACACAGGGCTGCTGAACACAAGTGCAAAGACCTTTACCTAGGGTTTAAAATGCAGGGCCAAGTACAAAAAGCATTTTGTGGCCATTTCTTTGTATTTGGCACCCTGCCCCTGTATATGGATTTGAATAGGATTAGAACTGTAAGATGTTTTTATTTTCTGCAGGATTCTGTTCTTCTTCTGTCTTGAGCTTACCTTCAAACCTTCACGTGTAGATAAGCTTTTCAGTTTTTTTCTTTTCCCTGTGTGCATTCTGCTTCCCTCTGTATTCCTGAGCCTTGCCTGCCTACAATTTCCCATCAACCCTTCAGCTCATTTTACTAATGTCTCCCTCCTACACTTTGCTCTTTTGTTGCTCTGATTGCTGCTTTCCATCCTCTCCCAACCTAAATGCATCATTCAGCCCAGGCTCCTCTCTTTCCAGCTTAATATTTCTTTCTTTGCTTACTCCCTCCTCCTCCGAGTTCTGTCACTCTGGCAGTAATAACATGTTAATTATGGGGTTTTGACAGATAACAATGACTTTCATCATTAATTCTATTATATAGTTTTATTGGTTCAATATACTGTCCTCTTTATACTGAGGATCTAAGGTATAATCTACTCTTTTTTTTGTTGCTGGGAAATCCTTATTGAAGCTCACAACAATCTATATGGTGCAACAAGGCGGTAACATTGCATGGCATAGATGGTTGTGATGCTGTCTCGATTATATTCTACCCAACTCCCCATTTGGTGTTAGGTGTTTGAATGATTCCTCAATTACATATCCAGCAGTCAAAAGAGGCAAAGAATGCACATGTGAGCTCCACTGCACTGACTCTGCAAGGAGAGTTAAGTAAAGAATTAGGGGCAATTACAGGAGGTAACACATAGGCTGGGGGGGGGGAGCAGAGAGTGGGCTATGTAGGGTAAGGGGTTGAAGGGGGTTTAGTTTTCCTTTAAAGACACTTAGTAATAGGCTCAAGGGAGCATTTCATGCCATAAAAGCACCTAGTCATGGGCTCATGAGCCTTTAGTGCATGAAACGCATAGGGCCCGTGGAGATGTGTAAATTTTCATCTCTACACATAGAAATTTTTAATTTATTTTTTGTCCCTGTGGATTCCTTTGAGTGCCGGTTATTTACCTTTCGTTCCATTTGATTTAAGACTCATTAAGAATCTACATGTCCTGGCACCCTCCCTCCAGTCTACACCAACATTGTCCATATATGCGAGGAAGATCCAACATTTTACAGAGGGACACAGGAAAGCCAGGTTATGCCAGTGTTTTGGCAAATAGAACATAATCTTCATTATTCACGAGGAGACACTGACACAAGGAGTATATTTTGTTAGGGATCCCCAGTTATTGTTATTTATGTATGACTGTGTGATTGAATGTATGAGTCAGGCCCAAGGACAGTTTTTAGACTTGTAAAGTGCTGACAGAATGGATTCCTGGTTTTGATTATCTTATTATTATGATGATTCAGTTTGTTGAGAAAGGTTTATCTCCAAATTCAGTTCCAGGTTTTTCTCATAGAGCAAGATGGAATTCAATGAGGAAAAAAATGTATCTCAACTGTTTATCACGTTAAAACTCTGTTGAAGTCTGTGGGCAAAACTTGAGTTGAGTTATCCTTCATCATAAAACACCATTTTCTTGTGGAATTCAATCTGGACCATTTTCCCACACATACTATTTAATATTGTCAGTTTTAGCAGAAATCAGGTAATCATTTAACTGAATTGAAAACATTTGAAAAATGGAAAAAGGCACAAAAAGTTGGCAAAAATTATTTTCCACACCAATTTTTTGGACACCCCCTAATAACCATGTCCATTTTGCAAAATCTGGCAGGTTATGAAAGTTTGAAGATGTTTTTGGGAGTTTTAGTCCAATATTTTATGCGTTATAACAGTTTTGCTAATGAAGGTGACTTGCCCTGCTAGTGTCAGTTCTCCCAAGAGACCTGCTTATCTATAATAGTTACAATCGCATCTTTGCTTATCATAAATTGTTATAAAAGTATCTAAGGGCAGCTGCTGAGTGTTCTGGGCTCTCTGCCAGAAAGCCTCTTATTTTAAGTAAGTTTCAGAAACTTTGTATCTTTTTCTAGTGCCAGTGCACGATATAAAAAAAAAAGTAAGGAACCCAGGACAGCCGACTGAGCTGTCAAAATTGTGACTTTCCTGCAGAAAACAGGACAGTTGGGAGGTATGGTTAATCTTTATACACACATAGTGCCTTGGTCAGGATTGAACCTTGCACTCATTTGCCTAATTGTGTATTGAGATCCCCAATAAACAGACTTTGGCTATGAGGCATTGATGGGAGTTGTGGTTTTCTAGCTGTTGAGTGAAAAATGATTTATGTTAATAGACTTTCAGCAAAGAATTGGTTAAGTGTGACAGCTACAAGTAGGTGTTGCTGAAGTGCTCAGTGATGAAAAGCTAATCAGGCCTTACATTTGTGAATCTTAAATCTATTCTTCTTCTCTTTGCACCAGCGGCTTCTGCACTAACAGCCAGTTTCACAGGTGCAGCATAAACTTGAATGGCATTCAGTACAATGGAATCTTGATAGCAGAACATGTCACTAGTAGTGATGGGCGAATTTATTCGCCAGGGGCGAATTCGCGGCGAATTCCCGCGATTCGCCGCTGGCGAATAAATTCGCGAAACTGGCAAAAAAATTCCCCAAAAAAAATTTGCCGCGCAAAAACGAGTCGCGCGTCGTTTTTTACGTGACGCGCTCCGAAAATGACGCGATGCGTCGGAAATGACGCGACGCGCGTCAAAAACGACATGGCGCGCGTCAAAAACGACGCGCGACTCGTTTCGCGAATCGGCGAAAATTTCGCGAATTTCTCTGGAAATTCGCAAATTTTTCATCGAAGCGAAACGCGGCCGTTTCGCCCATCACTAGTCACTAGTTCACCAGAATGCTTATGGCAATGGAACACTCATTACAGTTGTATCAAGGGGACCTCACATTCAATTACTTAGGCCCTAGTTTAATTTACTGTGCATCAAAAATCCTTGGACTAATGCATTTTTATTTTGCAACCAAAGAGTTAACATTTTAATACACTGGGTGTGCAGCTTGTCCTTTAAAGGACAGGGAAAGTGTAAAATAGAATAAGGGTAGAAATGCTGTATTTTGTATACTAAACATAAACATGAACTTACTGCACCACAAGCCTAATCAAACAAATGATTTATGCTTTCAAAGTTGGCCACAGGGGGCTGTCATCTTGTAACTTTGTTATACATCTTTGCAAGACTAGACTACATACACATGCTCAGTGTGGTCTGGGCTTCTTAGGGATCGTCATAAATGATCAAACAAGAAAGCTGCTTGAGTTCTGCATGGCTGGTAAGTAAGGCGGGAGCTCCCCCTGCTGTTCATAAGTATGATTGTTTCCCTGCCAGAAGTTAGGGACCGTCTGACAATTCCTATCCACAGCAGTAAATGAAGGGAGAATTTCATTGAATACAGTCAGGTTTCTTATAAAAACGGTACACATTTTTTAATCAAAGTATATTGGAGATACATTTCTTTTTCATTAAAGAAAGTAAAAATGGCATTTTATTTATTTGCCTTTCCTTGCCCTTTAAGGGCAGAACTACATGGACAAGTGACTTGCGTTTTGACTCCCAGCGTCAGATGACGTAGACGACAGACCAAAATCATCCATGTAGTTCTGCCTCAAAACCCCAGTCATTAGACCACTTAAGGTAAGATTTGAGAAGAATGCGAATGCAGTTAATAGTCTAAGGCTTCATCCACACGAGCAGATTTGGGGAGATTAGTTGCCCCAGAAACAAATCTCCTCTTCTTTGGGGCGACAATATCCCCAAACTGCCTTCTCCCTGCCCACCGGCGGCTCTAATGAAAATCGCCTGAAGCAATACACAAGCGGCACTTTATTTTCTGAAATCGTCTGAAGTTGCCTCACGAGGAAACTTTGGGCGACTTCAGAAAACGAAATGCTGCATGTGAGTTGCCTCAGGCAATTTCATTTCCGTTAGCCAGCAGAGGGCAGGGAGAAGGCAGTTCGGGGAGATTGTCACTGGGTTAAGCAATTTTACCATCATTCTGTAACCATGGTATGTGTTCAGGGACCCTAATGACATGTAGAACCTCAAAGTGGGACTCAAACCAATAAATCTGGTGGTTTAGCTGGTTACATCATTTCATTGTATAGTTATGGTTATTGTTGAAAGTGAAACTTGGTTATGGGTTTGAGGAGTAGGGGTACTGCACCAATAAAGTGTACTCTCGTTGTGGAGCACGGGGGAAGCAGACCAGAAGCTGTTTCAGGGCAGCAGGGGGGTGAGAATGTAACTCTTTAATAGTGATGGGCGAAACGGGTGCGTTTCCGGAGAAATTCACGAATTTTTCGCCAATTCGCGAAACGAGTCGCGCGTCGCGTCGTTTTCGACGCGCGTCGCGTCATTTTCGGTGCGCGTCGCGTCGTTTTCGGCACGTCGCGTCAAAAACGATGCGCGACTCGTTTTTGCCGATGTATTTTTGGCGGCAAATTTTTCCGGTCGTTCCGAATCGCGGGAATTCGCCGCGAATTCGCCCCTGGCGAATAAATTCGCCCATCATTACTCTTTAACCAATATTTGCCCTGACCCAAGAGTTTTGGTGGCTGATCCTCTAGAGCAGTGATCCCCTGCCAGTTGCTTTCCAATCCCTTGGATGTTGCTCCCAGTGGCCTCAAAGCAGGTGCTTCTTTTTGAATTCCAAGCTTGGAGGCAAGTTTTGGTTGTATAAAAACCAGGTGCATTGCCAAACAGAATCTCAATGTAGGTTGACAATCCACATTTGGGGCTACCAAATGGAATATAATTATTTGGCAACCCAAGAACATTAATGCTAGTGTTGCTCCCCAACTCTTACTTCTGAATGTTGCTCACTGGTTCAAAAGTTTGGGGTTCCCTGCTTTAGAGCAGGAAATGAAATATTTTATCCTTGCTCCCGGGGTGAACACCAATGGTTATTTTATTGATCACTTGCGAATCCTGGAAATTTTGTCTGTCCAAGAATATATCCAATTAAGACTTTAGAGAATCTGCTATATGTGGATATGACCTGTGGGCAAGGTTGGGCTTGCCCTATGGGTCTCGTACATTGATCAAGATGGTTTGTGCATAGGGCCCCCTCATTAACTTAACCCTAATTTTCTACTTAGTTTTACACCCTTTATTGTAATTATACCACATTTTTCCTGCTCTTCAAGGACTACTAGTTTTGTTCGAAGAGGGCAATGGAGAAACCAGCCAGATGGTTAGGACAACCATGGTCTGGAACTGTGGTCCCTAGTCTGTGGGACTGATCTCCTGAAATATGCCATAAAAAATTGCTTGAGGGTTCAGTAGGGGATATATGGGGGGGGGGGTACATTTGCATTTCACATGTTCTTGCAACTAAATGCTAATATAATGAAATTCTCCTGTATCTGTGAACTTTTTATGGGCTAAAGGGAGCCTCACCCCAAGGACGAACCTTTAAGTCTGAAAAATTCTGACAACCCCGGGTCTATCATAGATTCAAGTTAAGTAATTCAAGTAAAAATCAATTGTTTATGGTATGACCACACAATATTTTAGAAGTTGGAGAGCAGCCCAAGAACACAAACTGCAGTCAATGAGCTGGTCCCACAAACAGGGAAAGTCTGTAAAAGTCCTTTGTCCTGTTTTTCCAGTGAGGCTACTCTATGCTTCTTTTAACGTGTAAAAACTTTGGAGGATACAGTATGTGTTCAGAAGCAGTGTGGGGTTATTTATGAATTCAGATTGGGAGAAAGAAAGCAGCTTTCAGAGATTCCATTAAGCACCAGATGATTGGCAGTGCCCAGCGTTGCAATATATGGAAATCAGAAGATAAGAATCAAGTCCTGAGCTTTGCAGCCACACAGAAGTGTAATTATCTTTCACTTATCAGATCTGGCAGCCTTTATTCATTTAATATGATTTTCTTCCTGGACTCCTTTTGGCTGTGAGAACACAATGTAATTCTACTTGTATTTACAGGTCTGGCTGGTTTCTGTTGGGGAAGTTACCAGAGAAGCTCTTTTTGTGCCGCCTGTTAATATAGATTCTTGGGTTGCAGGATGCGGGGCATGTGTTTAAGCCTATTGAGGCTGCGGAATAGAAATGAGGAATGCTGCCTGCGATAAGGCCAAGCTGGCCGAGTGCTGAGTCACTACTGAGCATGTCGGGGAGATAAGCTGGATTCTTGGAGCGTTTTTACGCACTGTGCACTTGTTAATCGGTATGCGAAAACCCAACCTCAGATTTTATTTTTAAATCTCTTTATCAGGAAGCCCCAGGAGGGAGTAAAGATGGGACATGGGTACAATGCTTGCTTTAAATAGTTGGTGAGGCTCAGTTGAATTAACCTGTGCAAGAACTGGCAGTTTATACCTGAATTTCTTCATTTTGGTCCATTTTAGCTGTAGAAGTTACAGGGAGATACAGGAAAGTCCGAAGAACATCCACCTAGCACGTATAACCAGCCTTTAGCTGGATGTTTTCAGCTTTAGGATACTCAATAAGATGAGGCTAATCAGAGGTAGGGTTGCCACCTTTTCTTCAAAAAAATACCGGCCTTCCTATATATTTACCATTTTTTCCTATTAATAACATTGGGATCAACCATCAAAATACCGGCCAGGCCGGTAAAATATTGTACCGGTCAGGTGGCAACCCTAATCAGAGGCAAATTGAGATGTTTTTGTACACTTGTGGCTCACCCTGCACTTTTTTAGTTTGGTAATGCATGTGCCGAATAAAGAATAAAGCGCTGGCTGTATTTGGTAGCACTGTATTCATAAAAAGTAGGCAGGGCAAAGCATGGAGACCTTATACCCATCTCCTAAATTGATGGTTGGGGCACTAGTCACAATTGAACCTTGTACCTTGATGCTTCTTCATCCAGTGCTGGACCTCCAATCTGGCTCTTGGTTCAGATCACAGTCACACCAGAATACAAGTGTTTTTTGAATGAGCACTATGGTAAATGACCAGTGTCGGACTGGGAGACCAGGGGCCCACCATAAAACCTTAGACCAGAGGCCCACTCTCAGTACTAATATTCTTAATCTCCTCAATCAAACTCTATTCTCCTATTTTGTTTTCTTTACATATTATAATCAATTATTCCATCTATTTAGCCTTTTTGTTCTCATAGAAATAGGGAATGATCATGAAATAGGCCAAAAGTTTAGCAGCATGAGGGCCCACTGACACCTTGGCCCACCGGGAGTTTTCCTGGTATTCTGGTGGGCCAGTCCGACACTGTAAATGACCCCTAGTGTCTTTTGTAAACATCCACTGTTTGAGATTTGGACGAATCCTGAAATCCTTAGTGAAAGATTCGGCCTAATATTGAACTGAATCCGATCCTAAATTGAATATCCAAATTAGGGGTAGTAAAGAAAAAAGTGGTAAAAAGATTTTTTACTTCCTTGTTTTGTGACGAAAAGCTACGTGATTTCCTCACCTGCCAATAATTTACATATGCAAATTAGGGTTCTTTGATTTGATTAAATCCGAATACTGCTGAAGAAGGCAGAATCCTGGATTTGGTGCCATTTTGGGGGCACATTATGTATCTAGCCAGATTTCTGAATGCCTCTTCTGCATTGATATACTGCACATCAGGGGTGCCCAAAAGGTAGATGGGGATCTACCAGAAGACCTTTAGCTGGTGATCAGTAGATCTCAAGACACTGTCAACAAACAGCTTGTCTATATCACCCTCCTGTCTCATTCTTTTCATTCAGATATTTATTCATACATAAGAAATTGTTTTTTGTTGATGATATCAATATACAATTCCCCATCAATCAATATTTAAGTAATATTTTCCATGGAACAGAATAACAATGATTTTACGGATGTAGATCCATGAAAGGGACAACATGACTAAAAAGAAGACCTCGTTTTGTATGGGCACTCCTCCAACACCGCAGACTAATCGCATACAGTATATGCCCACTTCAGCAATACATTATTATTAACATATGGACAAACAGGAAACACAACTACTATCTGTCTTTGCTTTATGGCCTCTAGGGATTATATGCATAGCCTTTAGTTACCTGTGTGGCTGGATATGTGAGTGGTCATTATTCTATTGTTTTTACATGTCCTTGGAATCCTTCTCCATTTCCAGGGAGATCCTTTCCTTAGTTCTGCAGTCCTATGTTCCATTTCTGCTTTAATTCTAACAATTCTTCCAAAAGAAGTTCCCATATAGGCCATACCTTCCTCTAAAATAGATTTGCATTTCATATTAGTATGCAAAAGGTTATTTAATGGAAGTTTAGTGGCATCTTAAAGTGCCTGAGATATTTTTCAAATACCTGAGACAGCAGGCCGCATGCTAAGGAAATAGCTACCCGGGAAGCAGAGAGTCACAGACCCTCAATAAATCTGGTAATTTATAACTTTAATAAACGAGCTCAATTGCAGTCTGCCAGGCTGAGCAAAGCTTTACGTAGCAGTAAGTGCGCCCGTGGCCTTGCAATATTCTCTACAGCAAGAAAGCAATTTTCCTCGCTCCTCTGATATCTCTGTTAGAAAGAGGTCTCTTAGGGAACCTAAAAGTTCTCTTCTAAAGTTGCCTCAACCTTTTCGATGAGCTAATCTGTAGACAGGTAAGAACGTTTTATTAATAGTCATCTCTCTCTCTTATCAGGATTCATTAAGAGCTCAGAGCCAGACTGACTAGTGCAATGGGCTATGTGCTGTGACACATGTGAGGTGGTGCCATCCTATATTATTATATTGGCAAAGCTGCTGTAAAGTACTTCATTGAGACTGAACATACCAGCTGATGCTGATCATGTCTTGTTGCTCATGAGCTGTCAGACTGACCAATAGGAACTGGCTTGAGGAGCTTGTAATTTATTCATACCTCCCAACATTTTGGAAACGAAAAGAGGGACAAAAAGATTTGCCACGCTCAGCAATTGTTTTTTGATCACACCCCTTTTTGTGGCCACACCTCCTAATTACCATGCCCATTTTACAAAATTTGCCAGGTTATGAAAGCTGTAGTTTTTATGTTTGCCTTTAAGCTGTGAGTCAAACTTCTCCCAAGAGACAAAGCTTACAAATGGATCTTAAGTATCTATTCTGGGCTCTCTGCCAAGATCCAGTTAAGTTAGAAACATTGTATCTTTTTTGGCTGTTCAGTGGAGAGAAATAGGGAATTTCTAGGTCAGTGCAGAGAAATAGGGACTTTCCAGTAGAGTCCTGCGCGGGTCCCTTTTTCAGAAACCATACCGGACCCGCACACGCTAATCCACAACTCGGACCCACAACCCGCATTCTTACCCATTTGGACCCGCTACCTGACCCAACTCGCAAGTACCTTTTCCACAACCTGATCTGTGACCCATTGACCATCAAGAATCAGGAAGTGCTGTCATTGTAAACCGGAAGTGACATAATCGGAAGTGGGCAGAAGTAGGCCACCCGCAAACCTGGAGAACCATCGACCCGCATCTATAACCGCTCCCGAAACTGCAGGTTTTTACGGGTACCCAACCTGCTGCAGGACTCTACTTTCCAGTTCAGTGCAGAGAAATAGGGACTTTCGAGCTGAGTGCAGAGAAAACTGGACTTTCCAGTACAAATGCGGGACTGCGGGTTGAGCTGTAAAAAGCAGGACTGTCCCCTCAAAACGGGACAGTTGGGAGGTATGGTTTATTGAAGTGATATGATCCCCCTTTGAGGTTATTCAGTGAAGGGCGAACAGTGGGCAGCATATAGTGTCCTATATGAATACTGGACTTTCTGTACAGCTTGAAAGTGAAAGTGACTTACTGCTGTTATGTAATGGCTGCATGACCTGCTAATAAAGCACTGTTATACTCTCCTCATCCTCAGCTACAAAACACAACACCCAGGACCGAGACTTTAGACAGGGCCAGGTTATTCCATTTAATAGCACTTTTTAGCAAAGTGAGATAGTTAGATCAACAGAGAAAGAACAGCTTGTGCTCCAACTAGGACTGGTAGCTGGGAGTAGCTCTCCCCTAGGCTCTTCTTTACTTAAAGGAGAACTAAACCCCCTTGCTAATAAAAACATCTACCCTCCATAGTCCCCCCTGCACAGGTGTTAACATCTGTAAATGCCCTTAAGCCTGTAATTACCCCTCATTGCAGAGTCAACGCAGTGGAGCTCACTGGGCCATTTTTATCTTTCCAATTCCGCTTTGTGTTAACTGCACATGCGTGAAAAGTGATGAAGTGTCGGAAGAAGGCCCGAAGATTAGCAAAGAAGATGGCGTCCGTGAACTCCGCTGCGCTGAATCTGCAACGAGGGGTAATTACAGGCTTAGGGGCATTTACAGATGTTAACACCTGTGTGTGGGAATCGGGGAGGGCAACTATGGAGGGTAGGGTTTCAGGGAGGAATTCAGGCATAGTCTTATCATCCATTTTCCTGTATAGGATCTGGACCACAAGGGGCATTAAAATCCTAGGGATGACCCTTCAACATTCCTAGCTGTCTCATCATGCATTGCCTCTCTGGATCTTGCAAGCATTAACCCTGTGAACATTTTTTGGGACAGTAAACTTGCTCCATTTGTTTGCTGCAAGAACCTCATAGTGTCCTTATTTTTAAGCTGTAGTTTTAACTTTCCTTCTCCTTTAAGTATGTTTTATTTTTTTCAGTTAGGATTGTGCCCACTGTTATGTAATCAGTTCAGCACTGAACAGGGTAGATGCAAAGGGAGGGCCTAATTAGTTCATGAATCTTCAAGCTGAGGGGATTTAGGCTCATTTGGCTGAAATTCTAATAGAGATTATGAATCCCATTTGTCCTTAGGGTGCCAGTCTTGCATGTCAGGAAACACACACTGTGACAACAGTAACCTATTATTCTAATGATTGCGGTAAGGCGGGGAGGGGGGGCAAGAGGGTTCTGACATATGGGTTCTGTTGCAGTCACATCTTAAAGGAGAATGTTCAACCTGTCACCCCCTCCTCCCCCCAGCCTAACTGCCCCCCCCCCGGGAAATGCCCCAAACTTTTTACTTACCCCTCAGCGCATAGTCTGTCCTCAGGGTTCTTTCTTCATCAATCTTCGGAAGGAGAGCGGAGATTTGGAGCATGCACAGTTGGAGAATTTTTTCGGTCACAAACAGCTGCGCATGCGTCGAAAGTCAAACATTTTTGTGACTTTTGGCGCATGCGCAGTTGTTATGATACAGAACATTTCTCCAGCTGCACAAGCGCCGAAAACGCTAGTCTCTTTCTGAAGTTTGGTGAAGATGGTGCCCGTGAACCCTGAGGACAGAATATACGCTGAGGGGTAAGTAAAATGTTTGGCTGGAGGGAGGAGAGAGGGGGACTACCTGGGGTCGGGAGTATGGAATTTTTTCTTAACAGGTTGAAGTTTAAGTTTTAAAGCTTAGTTGTGTACTGTTGGTGTAAAGGAACAGTAACACCAAAAAATGAAACTGTTTTAAAGTAATGAAAATATCAAGCACTACTATAGTTTATATTAACAAGCTTCTGTGTAGCAATGGTGGAAATTGAAAAAAGGCTATATGGCACAGGTAAAATAGTGGATAATAGTGGTGGGCGAAAAAATACGCGTAACGCCAGAAAAATTTTGCATGGCGAAAATTTACCAGCGTCTCGTTTTTGATGCTGCATCTGTTTTTTCGATGCCGGCGTCCAAAAACTGATGCCCGCGTCCAAAACGAGACTCGGTTGCATTTCAGCAAAGCGAGATGCTCCAGATTCGCCCATCACTAGTAGATAACAGGTAACACCATTATGTTCTACAGAGCTTATCTGCTATCTGCTGTGTAACCTGAGTCGTTTCTCCTTTGAATGGCTGCCCCCATGGCTAAACAGCAACTTATTTATAATAACAATTGTGGTGATTCTAAAGCAAACACGTCAGTTTTACCAGTGCAGGGCAACACTGCATTATATGTATATTATTTTACAATTTTTTTTTCATTTTTTGATGTTACTGTTCCTTTTAAAACTCCACGTTTAAGAAGAGGGCCCCCACTGGCAGTAAAGGTAAGCTGGGGGGACACCATTCTCCCCAGAAGCTGAATTAGAATCGGTAAATGTGTGTCCTAGAAATCTACACCCACGATAATAATGACCTCCTTGCTGTTGTTAAAGAGCAGTGCCAGCTGATGGGAAAGATTCTCTTCAGGACCACGGACAGTGTAACAATAGTCTGTACATTTATAGGATCTCTTATTTCATACCCCATTATCCATTCCATACTTATTAGATTTCATTACCTACATAAAGCTTATAGATTCCTTTCTCTTTTCTTTGCTTGGTGTAATGTGTAGTTTTCAGAATTCCAATTGATCCTCCACCATGTGCTACAGCAATGCAAATCTAAATGCTCTTGGTGGAGCTGCTCTGTAATCTTAGACTCAATGCATGCTTTTTATGAAGAGGAGGAGAAGATGTGTTTAGGGGAGCAACTAATGCATCAGTAAAGTTAAAGGTGTACTGGGGCTATCTGTAGCTGGTAGGGGGATTGTCATAGGTGTCCCCAGAAGAGGTCAAGAGGGTTACAAGAGCTAGTTACAAGAAATTGTTTGTACATTTAATTCCCAGTAACACAAAATGTTTTTTATACTTCCCACCCCAAGTCAAGCCTTAATTAGGGTATCTTCTGCATTGTCATGAATATGTTCATCTTCAATGGGATTCTACCCTATGTGATATTAGCTTACTTGCTCCTCCCTGAAAAAATTTCTGCGGACACTTATAGGTATTGTGTGGGATCTGCAACCTTGGCTCTCCAGATGTTAAGGAACTACAAGTCCCACAATGCATTTGCCTTTATAAATCATTGTAGTTCCTTAACAGCTGGAGAGCCAAGGTTGCAGATCCCTTTCCTGTAAGAAGTAATCATCTCACACTCGTACTGTATGTAATGACCTTTGTTGGACAGCTTCTCATAGGAATGGAGTATAGGCTTGGGCATGGGAGGCCCAACATTATTAGCAGAAATCAGTTACACAAATTCAGTTACACAAATCACTGCTTCTCAAGGGATCCTGTAAAATCCTCACACATGCAAAACACCTTTCCAGAAGCATCAAATGCCCTATCATGTAGAAATGCTCTGCCCATCTTTCACTAAAGCTTCCCCCTACCTCTCCGGCATATCCAGCACAGTTTAGGAGTTTTTCCCTATCTGTCTCACTACAACTCCCCTAGGCTCCCAATAGCCTACTTCTATTCCTGCATGCTCCAAACCCTAACTGGTGCACAATTGCCCAGGGCTCTAATCTAAACAACAACTCCTTTTTAAAGTCCCAGGCTGCCTTCCTTACTAGCACAGTTACTTCTCACCTCTGAGGCAGGCCTGATACTCAACTCCTAATTGCCTAGTCCAAGTAGGGTATGGCCTATAAAATGGCCTGGTCAACTATAGTCTGCTCTGCCTTTAATGTTATCAAGCAAAAAGAAAGTTCCTTGGCCATGGCACTGTTGTATATAGGCTGCTGCTGGGCAATTCCCCTAAAGGCCATACTTCAAGGTATACTGTCATGGGAAAACATTTTTTTTTTTTCTAAACAAATCCGTTAATAGCGCTGCTCCAGTAGAATTCTGCACTGAAATCCATTTCTCAAAAGAATTTTTTTATATTTCATTTTGCAATCTGACATGGGGTAGACACATTGTCAATTTCCCAGCTGCCCCAAGTCATGTGACTTGTGCTCTGATAAACTTCAATCATTCTTTACTGCAAGTTGGAGTGAAATCATCCCCCTTCCTTTCCCCCACCCAGCAGCCTAACAACAGAACACTGGGAAGGTAACCAGATAACAGCTCCCTAACACAAGATAATAGCAGGGAGCATTATTTATACTAAGAAAATCAAAGAAAGGTCTGGAACTTTGTGTGTTTATCTTTTATAAATCTTTCACATTGCTAAATGCAATGACATTTGCATATAGGTTAGAAGTAATGTTTTATTTTGTCCATCAGCAAATAAGTTTTTTGCCCGAACAAATATATAAAACCTTTAAAAAAAATTTTTTTCGAAAGGCAAGAAAAAAGGGCAGCCCTACTTACCCTTTCCTTTTCATGCTTGCTGTCCCTGAAAATGTTATTTGATTTTTATTTTGAAACATTACATTTAAAATACCCACAGAATATATTGGTTCTGTTTTAATTTCTCCTTCCTCCATCACCTGTGTGGTTGCCATTCTCAGTTCCTATCAATATACTCATCTTGCCTTGTGGGTACAGAGCCAGTCACATTAGTGTAACGAGGATGGAAATGCTCAGAAGAATAATACCTGTTACTATACAGTACATTTCATAGGTTTCCAACAATTACATACTTTTCCTTAAATGCCATTAGATAATTTTAGTATTTAAATGAAAGCAAACTAGCGCTAGCTAATGTCCCCTGTACGTGGGCTCAACCCTGCCTTACTGTCCATACCTCCCAACTGTCCTGTTTTTAGAGGGACAGTCCCACTTTTGACAGCTCAACCTGCAGTCCCTCATTTGTACTGGAAAGTCCAGTTTTTCTCGGCACTGAAGAGTCAGAAAAACCTAACTTAATTTGCTTTTGGCAGAGAGCACAGAACTGCCAGGAAGTTCAGATAAGATTAGGGATGCACCAAATCCACTTTTTTGGATTCGGCCAAACCCCTGAATCCTTTGCGAAGGATTCGGCAAAATACAGAACCCTAATTTGCATATGCAAATTAGTGGTGGGAAGGGGAAACATTTTTTACTTCCTTGTTTTGTGACAAAAATTCACACAATTTCCCTCCCCGGTATTCGGATTCGGTTCGGCTGGGCAGAAGGATTCCCCCAAATCCGAATCATGCTTAAAAAAGGCCGAATCCCGAACTAAATCCTGGATTCGGGGCATCCCTAGATAAGATAATTAGTAACAATTTCTAGATAAGAAAATAAGTAATTGTAACAATTTAGATAAGCAGGTCCCTTGGGAAAATTTAGACACACTCAGCTTAACAGGCAATTCACCTTCATTAGCAAAACTGTAATAACTGAAAAAAATCACAGAAATATGTTCAAACCTGACAAATTTTGTAAAATGAACATGGTAATTAGGGGAAGTGGCCACAAAAATGGGCGTTATCAAAAATGTTCATGACGCTACTCGCTTCAACTTTTTTCTCCCTCTTTTTATTTCCGAAATTTAGCAAGAGCCAGGAATCAGTATTACAGGTAATAACGCACTGCAAAATGCATCTTCTTTCGAATGTAACATAATTAAAACACACTGCGTAGAGTTTTGCACAGATGTTCAATAAAACCAATGTTTTAAGGGGACATAAAACTAAGAGGGGCACCTAGGTGAGTAGTAAAGTAGCTAGTGTTATGCCAGATTGGTGGATAAATTCCATAAAAATCCAAGAAAACATCAATTATTCAAACCACAATTCTCTAGCTGGTCAGCAGAACTGACAAGTAGATGGCTCTGATGTGTTAAAGTCATTATATTACCAGTACCAAAACAGTTATATCTTGAAAACTAGAGAAAAAGTGTTCAGGAGAGCACTCTGACCAATTTTACCCATCCAATTTATTTATTCTTTTTTTAAATTAGGTGTTATGTTATTAACATTAGACATCTTACTCTGGGTAATGTGATTGTGGATATTGATCTGAGATGCCACCTTACTTACCATGGCTCCTTTAGTAATAAAGCACCACTAGTGGTCTATGGAAAATGCCTTCTGTGAGAGAAGCAGTATAACAAATTCATTGTTATGTTATGGCATGTAGAAGAGTAGGGTTTTTACTCTATTTTTACTGAGTTACCTTCAGCTATGACATAGAATTATAAAGAGTTCAGAGAGAGGTGCTGGGAGTTTTCAGTTGGACAGGGGAGTCAATTGGCTTTAAAATTCTTTAAAGTCTGTAAAAGGAATTCCAATTTTTGGTCACTTGCTTAAGAAAGTAAATTGTTTTGAAGAGCCTTTGTCAGGAGGCTACAGTAGGATAAAGAAGATTTGTAGTGTAGGACTAATAGTAGGATTGGTTTCAGAGTCAGATATAGGCTAAAGCTCCCCATAGACACAAAGATCTTTTTCTGCCAAACGACCAATCTTAGGGAAGTCTGACCAATCTGTCAAATTATTGTGCGGTTCGCGGGATTTGAAGATCGTACATCTTACGATTTTTCGTCTGACATTGGTCTCATGATTGAGGTTAGAAAATCTTTATCGGTCCCCATGCAATCTACCTATGTTTGCAGGGCCAAGCAGGCAGCGATCCTTCAGTTTTGCTGGCAATATCACCTGAAATGGTCTTTCTAGTTGATGGACACATGATCGTTTTGAGACAATCGTGGTCTCACAATAACCATTGGATCTTTTGAAAATCTTTAGGTCTATGTCCAGCTTAAGAGAGCCCTCTCTGCTCAATCAGAGAGGCTCAGGGAATGAGAGATCCCAAGAGGAACACCACTGTGAGTGCCTTGCATTCTTGGGTCTGGACACCTACCATTAGCTCTAAATCAGTGATCCCCAACCAATAACTCATGAGCAACATGTTGCTCACCCCTTGGATGTTGCTCCCAGTGGCCTCAAACCAGGGGCTTATTTTTTTAATCCCAGTTTTGGTTGTATAAAAACCAAGTGCACTGCCAAGCAGAGCCTCGATGTTGGTTGACAATCCACGTAGGGGCTACCAAATGGCCAATCACAGCATTTATTTGGCACCCCAATAACTTTTTTCATGCTAGTGTTGCTCCCCAACTCCTTTTACTTCTGAATGTTGCTCATGGGTTCAAAAGGTTGGGGATCCCTGATCTAAATAATAACCTACTAGTGACCATGTCATCAGGGGAGTGACTATATTAAATACATGGAAGAAATAATATACTATATGCCATGTGAAGTAAGATCTGTGAAAGCCATTGAAGTCAGTCAGTTGGTAAGTTCCAACAATAAATCAGATAACTGTGTTTTGAAAAACTACTGGTGTCCCTTATTGAACATCTGTGTTTTGTATAAAAGTCTTTGTGGCAAGTAAAGAGTTAACATTGGTATGCCGAAAAAGACAAATCCCCCTTACAGGTATAAAATATGCAGAGGAAGAATACTCCAGTAGGACGGCTGGAAGGCCGCAGGTTGGACATCACTAATGACTGAACATTTGAATGTTTATTTTATTGCCCCCAAGGGGACACTTTGCTGCTGAGGGACTTTCATTCCGAAGCTTTTAGTATGCAGAATCCCTTGCATGTTTCAAAACAAAATAATTATAATAATCGCAGCCCTTGGCAGAGAAGATTAAAGCTATATATAGCAAATATGAATATTCGACATAATAATACAGCACTGAATGGCCCATTTGCTGTCAGACTGAACCTCTATGTACAGCGACAGGCCAACACTGCAAGGGATTGGCTCCTGCTTTTTATTCAGTGGAAGGGCTTAATGTGCTACATAGTAGCATCTCCCCAGCATAATAACTCACAGATAATAAAACAGCTCCATGAGTTCCTGCCATATCTAAATGGCTTAGAGGGAACAGGGAGAAGAATGAAAGGAAATAAAGATCAAGGGAGTAAAAAAAAACTGAATAAAAGATGTAAAGTGCTAAAAACCAGATATGATGCAGAGATGGCAGTTTGAAAAGGAAAGACTGGGAACAATCGGCTAGATGTAGAACCAAGTCATGTTTTAATCTGGGCCTGAAGATTGGGTGTGACATTAGGGACTAATGAGAGAGAGATTACATACATTAATAATATATATTGGGATGCATAATGAGAAATACCATACAGCCAGGAGTAGATTTAGATTAGGACCCCTAGAAATTGCAAGTAATTTGGTCCCCCAGTGTTAAAAAACCTGAAGAAGGTATGGATTTACATTCCTGATGTACAGTATATACAAAAATATACATAATATAATATGGTCTTTGCGTACCTCCCAAATGTCCCATTTTTAGAAGGGCAGTCCCTCTTTTGACAGCTCAACCTGCTGTTCCTCGTTTGTACTTGAAAGTCCCGTTTTTCTCTGCACTGAACAGCCAGAAAAAGAAACAAAGTTTCTAACTTAATTGGCTTTTGGCAGAGAGCCCAGGACAGCCACAGGTGCAGATAAGATACTTTTGTAACAATTTTGAGATCAGCAAACAAGTTATTATAACAATATAAGATAACAGGTTAATTGGGAAAAGTTAGACTCACAGCGTAAAGAGCAATTCACCTTCAGAAGCAAAATTGTAATAACTGAACTAAAACACAGAAGTATGTTCAAACTTTCATAACCTGCCAAATGTTGTAAAGTGAACATGATAATTAGGGGGTGTGGCCGCAAAATGGGTGTGGTCAAACCTTTTTTTTTTCTGCAAAAATGTTGGGAGGTATGTCTTATATTTGTCAACATTGGCACCAAGAGTCCATCAATGTGATGATGTCAGGGGTACAGGGAAGTTCAGAAACACATGTTGGTTGTTCCTGGTGTCAAGTTAAACATCCAACAGTTATTACACAAAGTAATATAAGATTTTTCCTCTTTTCAAGGGTATTTGTAGATCTTTTTATGTCTGCCCCTAAAAGGAAGCATAACGTATTGGCTTGAACCCCAGTTCTCTAGTTTCTTAAACAACCCCTACTTAACTAATGCTCTTTCTTCCACCAGCCTTGCTTATCATTTTGGGCAGATGGACCCAATTACTGGCAGGCCCGGATTTGTGGAGAGGCCACGTAGGCCCAGGCCTAGGGCGGCAGGGTTTTAGGGGGCGGCATGCTGCCCAACCACACCCACATTGGTTCAGAAATTTAAATTTCCATGTACCAATTCCCATTGCTCCTTCCCTATGATATAAATTTGAGCAAATAAAAGGGAGGGGACAGGGGTGACAAAGACAGTGGGCTTAGGGGCGCCCGCTATGTAAATCCGGCCCTGATTACTGGTTCATCTCAATCTTCTAAGCCTTCTGTCCCATTCTTTCTATCTACCGCCTCACACTTTAGCTTTCATCGCTAACTTTATCCAACCTTGCCTCATCTTCACTCTTCCTCCTAGCTCTCCTAACATCATGGACTGGGTCTATGTACTCTCTGCCTCCTATCCTCCATGTTTTACATATTGCCTATATATCTGCCTAGCCATAGTCTATATATCTGTTTTTCTATCTTTTTATTCTCCATTCTCCACCCCTTCTCTATCTGCCTTTCTCCTCACTCATTCCTTTCATTATATCCCCAGGGAGAGAATAAACAGAATGAGCCACATCAAGTTTCTAGGCCACATTCTACAATGTTCCCAAGACTCCACTCTGATATCCCCTAACATTCCATCAGCACCATACTGGTTTCTTCTCCCAAGTTACTTAGATTCTTTGCCAATACTGATGTGCATTTTTTAGATCAGTTCCGTGCTCCGAGCTCAGAGATCTTTTTGTTTGAAGTTTTAAACCTTTAGCTAATTAGAGCATCTGGAGGATTAATGGCATAGTTAGGGTATTTAAACATTCTGATGACACACACTTAATGTGCATATAAATCAAAAGCACTTGTTCACAGACGTAAATAAAGACTCTTTGGTTTTTTATTGCCAGTTACCCTGAAAGAGTGTACTGGGCAGATCTTGGATGTCACAGAGAGAGAGATAGGACATAGTTAAAGGTTCTTCTGCACTCTCCATTCTAAGAAGCTGGCAATCAATCCTATAGATCATCCCATCTCCCATTGTGCCGCCTCTCCTGTTCTTATCCTATTAACTGTACTGGGGGAACTTGAATGCACTGGGAACATTTGGAGTGTGATGTGTTTCCTTCGCATGTCTCTTCCATCCCTGCTGATTCTATCAGAGCTTTGAAGGCTGTGAGCGGCAGCTGGTTGTACAGCCTGCAGAGAGCTAATAACAGCCTGCCACAGCATAGTCTTACATTTAAAGTCTAAAACACTGCTCTTGCAAGGGAACTGCCCTGAAGAGTTATTAGCACTTTTAAGTCAGCAGAGGAAAAAAATACACTGGCATCAACCCACACAGTGCTCAGGAGCAGATAAGCTGAAAAGGCTGTATCTTCTTATTCTTGGAGTGGATGCTCAGCTGAGATTTCCAGACTGGAGAAGCTGCATTTGCATAGCCAAAACTGGTAAGTCACTCTTAGGACCCTCCCTGGTGGGACACAGGAATCATCACAAAGCAGAAGGTGTCTACTGCCCTCACATGAACAGAGTCAGCAAGGTTCTTCGCATTGTCCGGAGACCCTCCCGGAGGAAAAGGAGGGAGAACATTAGAGCTGGAGAAGATGAAGAGGATGAAGGAGACCAGGAAAGCCAGGAGGAATCCTGTGAGGAAGGCTTGTGTAGCCTGAGCCTGTGTGTAAGCGGTAAGGATAAAACCCTTTGATCCAGCAAGTTCAGCAGCAGGAGATGTGTCATCTCATTACAGCTAAGTCTTTCCCATGCTTCACAATCGCCTTTGATCCTTCACCTTTTTGCTGCCCTGGCTGTACATAAATCGCCTTTATGCAGTAATCCTTTCAACCATCCTTCTCACATCCACTTTCTAATGTTCTGTAGTTCCCATTAACTTGTTTACATTTTGCAGGGGTAATTTTATGTTCTTTCTTCAGTTTCTACTCCCGCAGTTAATGCAGAATTTATTTCCTTTTGTAAAAAGAATCTTCAGCTGTGTGTGTTGGGTCTAGATAAAGATAAACTATATCCCAATTTCCAATAACAGTAAATCTTCCATCATGTCAGAAGTTTAGTCCTGTATTACTGCAACTGATTATGGTTAGATTGTGTCTGATGAGCCTTGTCCCAATAATTTTAATTTGCCACTTTGTGTATAGAATGGACTGGACCTCAAGAGCAATAGGCAACAATAAAGAACAAATTCCAGTTAATTGTATTTTCCAATGAACATTCAGTTCTATTATAGGGAACTACAACTGTTCTACAATTCCTAGCTTTTTATTAACATTATAGTTCATTGATGGCTATGGGACTGCAACCTGAGCATGGAGTTGAGAACTTGGAGGGAATCAGTGGCATTGTAAGAATATTGCTGCCTTGAAAACCAGTGATGGAGTAGTAGAAAAGGCAAAGTAAAATTGTACAAGGTACAGGGACAGTTTTAAGGCACCATAGAGAGCGTTACAAGAATCAAGGATGAAGCCATGACCAGGAAATATTATTAGTAAAATGACATATATACAGTATTTTTAAATAACTGTTATAACTTTGGTCTTTATAACACCATTGTCAAATATGAAGCCCTCTAAAGTTGCTGAGGAGAAGGGGTTTGCTTGACGAGTACTTGAATAATGGCAAAAGGGCCACCGATTAATCACCCCTTGACTTGTGTAAAATCTGAAGCCTTCCTGCGTCACAGCAGTTATTCTGTACTCTGTTTCCTACTGACATTAATGTACTAGGGCTATTAGACAATAGGTGCCTGGACAAAAGGTTTATAGTATATACTACTCCAAGAGACTCAATTCTATCATATCATACAACAGAACTTGGTTATAATGAGTTAGGCTCCACAAATATCGTAGCAGTATAATGAAACCATCATGTCCTTGTAATGGAATCCATCAGCTTTTCATTTACATCACTTCTATTGGCACCAGCAGAGAAGGAGAAGCAGAAAAGACCAAATTATAGTAGCAGCATCATTTAAACCAATAGAACTTTGGAAGGGGTGGGGGGGGGGTGAGAATATTCTGCATTTTTTTAATGTACCTGAGATCAGTAATAATACTTTAAAGCTGTGGGAAAAGGAAACGTGAATTGTGACTATGAAGATTCTCATTCATCCAGGTCGTGGTATATTTAACAAAAGTAACTCAAAGCAACTGGACTTGCTGCGAAACATGAATTCTTTGGTTGATGCCATTCTTTTACATTGTCTTATTGAAGTCATGAGAATAGTGGGTACAATGATGCATTCCAAGCCATATGGTCACAGAAGGTTTAGAACTGTAACTGAAAGATTTTTTTTTTTTTTTAGCATTTATACTGATTGAGGCTAAAATAGAGAATAAACATAAAGTTTAGGTCATGTGTAACATGAGCCAAGACCAGTGTAAACAAGATATTGGCATGCAAGTCCCTACAGTATATTATGTGACTTATGTCGCTCACAATACAGTGTTTTAATGTTTCATTAGTTTATTAGTAAAATGAATGTTGCAATGAGCACTACCATACTTACTTTACTTCTGTCCAGAGCTGCCCTTAGTACGAAAGTACCATTGAAACATATTCTTTCAGTTTTCATATTATTTATAAAATAGGGCTGCTGAACTACAACTCCCAACACTGCTCCCAATAGACAAAGGTCTAGGGCTTGTACATCAACAATTAGCCCTAAGTTAGGCAACAGTATAGATGTTATCATTATCCCATTGAATTGTACTGCAGTCCTACTGCCACAGTTCCTTCACACTATAGAGGAAGCAGGTCCCCCTCAGCCACTCTCATGCCTGCATTGTAGAAGGAGGTTGCAAGTGGCACAGGGAGAGGAGTGGGCAGAGGTGGGGCAGTTAGGAGGATGGGGATTAGTGGGCAATGAGCAAAGATTTTTTTGCAGAGGGGCCCAGCACACTCTAGTTATGCCACTGTTCACAGAAAATATTATCCCACTGTTACTATAGGCACCATCTCTCCCTACTATACCTGCTATCCCACAGTCACACTCCCTTCCTAGAGACTAGTATCCACTGTTACTATAGGCACCATCTCTCCCTACTATACCTGCTATCCTACAGTCACACTCCCTTCCCAGAGACTATTATCCCACTGTTACTATAGGCACCATCTCTCCCTACTATACCTGCTATCCCACAGTCACACTCCCTTCCCAGAGACTATTATCCACTGTTACTATAGGCACCATCTTTCCCTACTATACCTGCTATCCCACAGTCACAGTCCCTTCCCAGAGACTATATTCCCTTTGCTACTGTAGGCAACATGGACCTGTTATATATGAAGAGAAGACCAATACAATCACTCCAGCCTGCAACCAATTACAAAAGCTCTGCTCTTGTCTCTGTAATTTTGGAAAGATTTTACAATCATAAAAAAAAAACATGACAGCATTGCCAATCAATATGAGGGATTTAATATCTTTTATTTTAGCCCAGCTGTCATTTTAATTTTCTCATAAATTTTAATGAAGACCTTTTTCTCTTTATTGCCCCTCTGGTTCCCCTCTCCACCTGAGTTCCCCTCTTGGGTCCTTAGAAGACAGACACTAACTACTACTGTGTGTTGTCATCTCTAAGCTGAAAAAGCAAATCATATACAAAAAAAATTTACACTAAAAAATGTAGTGGAGAAGGTACTGATTTCATTGCATCAAATGGTTGGAGCCCAAATTCAAGGCCTACAAACATTCATCATAGACAGAAATGTTTTATTTTCTTTTAAATCATAAATTAATATTTATTTCCTTAAAGAGTATTATCAGCTGACATAATGTATTATACCTAACGTTATGTATAGCAATTTTCAAATTTACTTATATTTATAAAGTGTCAAGATTTTTGGCAGTGCTTTACAGGGATTATACATCATTCACATGAGCTATACAATCTAAGATTCCTATCACATACACTAAGGTTTTTAATTACCCTACCTTTATGATTTTGTTGTTGGAAACCCAAATATATATGGGTAGAACATACAACCCGCTTGCAGATGGTGCCCTGGCTGGAATTGAACCCACAGCCCCCAGCGCTTGAGGGCAACAGTAATATTCACAGCACCACAAAGAAAACACTTTTGATCTGATACCTTGAAAATAGTGTCCTTTAGACAGATGTCTTTTTGGTGGAAACCAAGTATGCCCTTAAAATCTTGAGGGCCCACATGATTAAATGATTGGACCTAGCTGAGAGTGGGAATGCACCTCTGTACTTTGTCATGTATATGTCATGTATATTCATTAAGGAATGCCATGTTTACTAAATATGGTATCCCCTATTTTATCATACAGAAATCTAGACATTCTGAATATAACCAGTGATGATTGTTTAGAACCCAGTTTACGCGCATGCTCCAGGTCTACTTAGAAAGCAGCGCAGACTGCAGCATTCATGATTGCAAAGCAGTCATGTGGTATGCGCATTTTACATACGAATCAGCATTCCGAGGCAATGTGCAATTAGTCTTCATTGTTTATTTTTTGTGTTGTTTTTTGAAACATTTACACATTAAATTCCGCAGCTTTCAGGCTTGGAGGCTTCGTTACCCTGGCAGTCCGGCACCAGCATGGAAGCTTAGATTGGACAATAGAGAAATTAAACATAAAATTAACAGTCCAACTGAAGCCTTGAAGAAAATCTATTTTCAATGGTTGCACGGGTCACCGACCCAAAAAAACAGGTAGCACTTTCCTTTGCAGACTGGGAAGGCTAATGATTGAAAAGAATAATGCAAAAGGAATTAATGAATGAACCTCCATTAAATGTATGGATATCACATTAAAAAGTTATGAAGGTGAATATCCCTTTAAAGAAAATAAATAATGAAACTCAGAGAAATCGTTGGAAAAAGTTCTAGAAGGGTTAATGAGTATCAAGGGTACGTACAGTATTCAAAGTGCAGGGAATAACCGTGTGGATTTCTCCATATTTAGAGTCTTAAAGGGATTGTTCACCCTTGAGTCAACTTTAGTATGATGTAGAATTATAGAGAGGGATATTCTGAGACAATTTGCAATTGGTTTACATTTTTTATTATTACTTGTGGTTTTTTAATGATTTAGGTTTTTATGCATCAGCTTTACAGTTTGCAATTTCTGTAATCTGGTTGCTAGGGTCCAAATTACCCCAAAATAATTTGAACGTGAAATAAACCCAATAGGCTGGTTTTGCCTCCAATAAGGATTAATTATATCTTAGTTTGGATCAAGTACAAGGTACTTTTTATTATTACAGATAAAAAGGAAATCATTTTAAAAAAATTGGATTATTTCATTCTATAATTCGGTTAACGGGTTTTCCGGATAAGGGATCCAATACCTGTATTTGTTTTTTAGATGGGGTCAGTGACCCCCATGTGCAAGCTGGAAAGTCAGAAAGCAACAAATAATAAACTATAAAAATTAAAAATGAAGACCAAAGGAAAAGATGCTTGAATTAGCCATTCTATAACATGCCAGAAGATAACGTAATGGTGAACAAGCCAGAAATATGGAGAGGCTTACTTTGTATTTTTGCTCCAATTATCACATATTTATTTTGAAATATTTCAATTTAAATATTTTTTTTATAAAGGTTGAAGCAACATGTATCTTCCTTTTAGGGATGCATGCATGGATCCCTAGTGCTGCAGGTTGTACAGTTTCTCCATATCTGTCATTTCATACTTAGTACAGTATTCAGTGCCAGGTGCAGGAGGTGCAGTTGCACCAGGGTTCCCATCCCCTTGGTGCCCATGAAAGCCATGAAAATGGTTATGCCAGGCAGTTATCTATGGGGAGAGTATACAGCACACATGCCATCAACACTCCAACATACAATTTATAGAGGTAAGGGCCCCATAGGCCGGGGCCCACCAGGGAGTAGTTACGCCTCTGACAGTATTGAACCTGTGATATTTGGTGACTAGCAAGCAATGGGGAGCAGCAATGAGGAGCAGCATTTTATTAGCTCCTGTGCCTGTGTCACATATTCTTGCAGCAGGATTATCAATAAGACGGTTCTGTCTGCTGCTCCTGCTCCTTGGGGAGGGGTTCAGGATGTTGTGAGGCTACGGCAGAAAGCGAAACAAATAAACAAAACGCTCAGAGATATACTGTAAATAATATATCAGGATTATTACAAATAAAGCAAACACAGAGGGTTCATTAATCTAGAGGCCACAGCTCACATTCTGCATGCCCTGTTACTAGTGTGCAAGGCAAGAGCACAAAGGGCCACAGTGGGTAATTTGTTAAGATATGACTGGCTGTGTACAGTTTATTTAAACCGGGTCCCAGGTGTTTGGTAGAAATATATATTCTGTCCGCATAAGTCCCAGTCTTAGCACTGATATAATTAGGTTTCTGCTTTCTACTACAGGTATGGCATCCATTATTTGGACACCCATCATCCAAAATGCTCTGGAAGGCAGTTTCTCACAGACTCCATTTTAATCAAATAATTCTGATTTTATTAAAAAATTATTTCCTTTTGCTCTGTAATAATTAAACAGTAGCATGTACTTGATCCCGACTAAGATATCATTAATCCGTATTGGAGGGAAAAATCCTATAGGTTTAATTCAATGCTTAAATTTGCTTTAGTCGGCTAAAATTATGGAAACATCGCTAATCCTGAAAAACCCAGGTTCCAAGCATTCTGGATAACAATTCCCATACCTGTAACACATTTATTATAAATATGTAGGTAGCTTGGTGTCCTGCAAAAAATGCCTTTTGTCCACTCCGGTCTGTTCAGCAACACCACTCTGAGAATAGCGCAAGTTGTAACATCATATAAATATGAATAAACTTTGCACTCATTAGATAAATTCTGTGCACGTTACATAGTTAAATAGTTACATAGTTAAAATGGGTTGGAAAAAAGACAAAGTCCATCAAGTTCAAGTTCAACTCCTCCAAATTAAAACCCAGCACACACAATTTATATTATTTTTGCCAAAGTGCATACATATCCTTGCATTTCTCAACAGTGAACCTAATTTTCCATTTTGCTGCCCAGTTTTCCTACTTAGACAAATCGCTCTTCAGATCGGCAGCATCCTGCATCTATTACGACTAAAACCATGTGACTAGCCACTATTCTGCTGGATTTCTGAAAAAAATAATGCACAAAAAAAAAAAAACAACTGGCACGTGTTTTGTACATTGCAGTTGGTCTGATTTCAGGATACAGTTGACTACAACCTGCTTCAATTTTTTGGGCCCATTCCTGGAATTGCTGTTTGATGATTCCTCGTCATCTCTTTGAACTTGGGGGCCCTGCAGTTAGGTCTGCTCTTAGGGAATTCATATCTCCCAATGTTTATCTCCTGGTAGCTGAAACCCAAAGGAAAAAATTGGTGCTAAACTTTCAGGAAGTGGCAATCCAAAAAAACACTTCTCTTCTATTTGGAGTTCTAAAGGTTCATCGGAGCAGGAAGATCAGATGTAAGGACAACACAATTTTTTTTTGTGCTTTGTCTGTGCCACATCTAAACATATGGCTGCATTAATGTAAAAGAAGGAGTTTGGACTCCATTACAACATATGGTTTTTGAAAAGTAATCGCTGCATTTCATCTCACAAATTGCATGGAACAAGGGAAGCCTGAGCAAGTGCTACAAGTAGCGCAGATAACAGGACACAGCTATTAGTGTCAGGAGAAGATTGAGGGAGTTTCAAGACTTGTTCCAGGAAGTTATAAGCTACAAAGGAACACATTACAGACCCAGGTTTATATTGAGCTATAAAATGTTGATCTCCAGACAGGTCTGGGGAAAAAGAGCAAGTTGATTGCAGCTGCTGATAGATTTCAATGCCTTCTGGCTTTAGAGTATTATAAAGTAGAACACTCAAAAGAAATAGCATCACGTTGTATTCAGGAAGAAGTAGCATTCAATCATTAAAATGTTCCTGGAGCGTTACTAGTCTCCTGCTGGGCAACCTAAGTGCCATAAAGGTGATATCCTTATTGGCTAACTAATATAATTATAGCAAGCTTTCAGAACATTTTAGTTCTGAACATTTCAGAACTAAAATGTTCTGAAAGCTTGCTATGATTATATTAGTTAGCCAATAAAGGTGTCACCTTTATACTACTTTGTTATTTTTTTTTATTTCAAAAGGGTTGCCCTGTAACATTTTTACTGGTTAACACGGAACAATAACTTCTGCAGAAATACAGAACACTTAAGCTATTCTGTTTGTCCAAGTAACTGGAGATATTTCATTGGGTTTGGATGCCACTAATGTATGTCGCCAGAGACAAGTTGCAGCTACAAAAAAGCTTGGCATGACCTTAGTGATGTAGAAAGAATTTTGAATAATTTGTGCATGTCAAAATACTTTTTTTCCCCCCAGATTTTCCGCTTGAATATCTTACTATAAAAAGGCTAATAACACAGTATGGTTCCCATGCCCACGGTTATATAATACATAATCCTAGCAGCCAGGAATACCTTTTCAATTTTGACTAATAACAGCCTAAAACTCTCTAATTACACCATTTGGCAGAAGATACATTTTACCGCAGTACAAAGCGAATAATGTGTAACGTTCTGCTTTGTGTGTCAGCTGTGTGACCGTATAATCACTGGGAGTTAGTAGCAATGCAGAGTACTTATCTGTGTGATAAGTTATTGCTGTTATATCCATTGACTTGAGTCCAGGGATAGTTACCCAGTGGCATGCCAACTGTTGGCAAACCACATATTAGTATGACTAGAATTAAATGGGTCCAACAGCAAAATGTTCTCAGGGCAGCCATACCTACTACAGGGTAGTGCTTAATGACCCTAGACCATGGGCTTCAAAAAAGCTTCTGTATGCATGGTATTGGATAGATAAAGCAAATGTTTCCTGCACCTGTCCTTTTCCACAAATGTTTCAATGAAGAGAATATTTTTTGGAAGACAATGTAGTGGCACTAGGCTGTATGTGCTTTTGAAGTACAGAATATAAGAGTAGGGTTCTGATGTAATCATGTGCTTCTGGGAGCATGACTGCATTACAGCTCTTTTATGCGGAGCTTTGCCTTCCGGCCAATTATGTTAATTAAGTCAATGAAATCACACATCTGTAGGAATGTGGTCAAGACAAAACTCTTGCTATAAAGTATTTTGATGGTAGCTAGAGGGAAACATATCCTCTAACGCCATGTTGGATGGATTCACATTTCTTCTTGGACCCAGAACATCTAAAGGTTCCACCAAGTGCTATAGCAAAGATGTAGGGAGAGGATGTAGTTCCTAATGGGTGAGTTTTCGTTTAAAGGGTTTTCCATGAAAATCTAAATTTTAGGATCCAGGGATCCTTCTCACAACCTTCATCTATGCATAGAAATAAACCTATGTTACCATCAGGAGCTAAAGGAGATATTTCCCATAGCCTGGGTTAATTATCCAATATACACAATGGGCCAGAGTAGATTAAAATTACAATGTCAAACAAGACATGGTGATGCTTGACAGCCTTGGGTCATAATAAAATATCTTGAGGGGACAAATGTATTGAGTGGACCACCCCTTGGACATCTTATAAAGGGCTCCTTCTCTTTACCTATTAACCAATAACTAGAGCTGACATTTTTCCTACTCCCTTAAACTCAGTATATGATTCTGGCACAGTGCAATGTTCTCTATTTTTTTACAAAACAATTTAGGTGAGTAGCACAACGTATAGAAAAGAAATACAAGAAATCAGATAAACAGAGAAAGGAAAATGAAAATGAAGTACAGAAGGCAGTAGAATCAAATAACATTTGACAATATATCTCAATTTGTTTTTGAGTACTAAGTTGGGAGCAGTAGACTTGCAGTTCTGATTGGTTGATAGAAGGTCAATATTCCATTGTAAGTTTGATATGGTCGTTATATAAATTAAGATTTCTATCCATCTGAATAATTTCCCTTTACTTTCATTTGAATAAAGAATTTAGGGTTTGGATGTGGTTCAGTATCTGCCAAAAATCTTTGGTGGAGGATTCGGCCGTGGATTGTAGATTGCATCCCTACAGTATAGATAAGTAGTCAAATGCTACTTGAAGTTGGTAGTTGAGCTCATTTCACTCTGTATCTGGTCAGTGCATGCAATGATCCAGTTCTGCTTTGTTACAGGAGCCAGCGATGCTTTCCTCCATCTGCACCTGCTCCTCTGGGGATACATGACCCAATAGTTCTTTTGCTTCTTTCTCTTTTGCTTTTATGCTGTCCAGAGGATCAGTGGAGGATTTCATGCTTTGCAGAAACATAACCAAAGCTCATCAATTTCAAAGAAGCGATAAGTAACTCGGTGTTGATGTTCTAAAAGGATTAATGTACGAACTGAATATTGACTCTTCTAATAGGCACGCGCAAGTCTGCATATCACAAAACCTTTTGGCGGGGTGGATGCCTTTATAATGCTGATGACTTCTTCATGGGGTTGATATCTTTATAATGTGTCGTTTTTGCAGGGGTGAGTCTAAAATTGGATTGGAGTCAGTTTAGAGTAATGTCATATGATTCTTGTTGTTTCTAGAGTTAGGGTGAGCCTAAACATATGCAAACCCTTGTTTTTATATGATTCCATATATCACATGTACAAATAATAATATTCACTGGCATATTGAGTATTATCAGCAATTAGATCAGGCGGCACTCTGGATAAAATAAGAGATGTTTATTGCAACAAGTGGGTGAACACCATTGCCTTACGTGTTTCGGGAAAGACTCCCTTAATCATAGGAAAATGCCTCTAATTAAGGGAGTCTTTCCAGAAATGCATAAGGCAATGGTGTTAATCCACTTGTTGCAATAATTTCTTTTATTTTATCCAGAGTTCCGCCTGATCTAATTGCTGATTTGACTCATATTAAAGTTGGGATGCCGGTCGCTGAGCACCTGGAGTTTCGTGGAGCTGAATGGAGAGGTACAGTGTGGTAGGTGGAGTCTAGTGTGGTCATTTTTCATTGACTTCTAGATATTGAGTATTACTGTATATGTTGAAGTACTTCTTTAAGCACTTAAGGAGACTTGGGGAATGAAAGGTTGGTTATTGCATGGGTTGCCTGACAAGAAATATAGTAACAACTACACTGCAGGTGCTCTTCTGAGCAATTTTATAGTCTTTATTATTTTTTTCCTAGGTTTCAAAATATCAGCAATTAGGACACAATTGCACACAGGCTGCAAAAAATGAAGTTAGCGAGAAGTCTTGCGATGTTTTTCTGTTTAAAGCACTGACCCAGTGTCGGACTGGCCCACCAGAATACCAGGAAAACTCCCGGTGGGCCAAGGTGTCAGTGGACCCTCATGCTGCTAAACTTTTGGCCTATTTCATGGCCATTCCCTATTTCTATGAGAACAAAGAAGCTAAATAGATGGAATAATTGATTATAGTATGTAAAGAAAACAAACTAGGAGAATAGAGGTTTAGTGAGGAGATGAAGAATATTAGTACTGAGAGTGGCCCCTGGTCTAATGTTTTTGGGTGGGCCCCTGGTGTCCCAGTCCGACACTGCACTAACCAGAGAAATGTCAGAGTACTCATAACTGCTTCACGAACTTTAGTTTCTGAGCAGAACAACATAACTAGATTTTCCATATTTCATTAAAGGGGTTGTTCACCTTTGAGTTAACTTTTAGTATAATGTAGAGAGTGATATTCTGAGACAATTTGCAATTGGTTTAAATTTTTTATTGTTTGTGGTTTTATAGTTATTTGGCTGTTTATTCAGCAGCTCTCTAGTTTGCAGTGTCAGCAATTTGGTTTCTAGGGTACAAATTACCCTAGCAACCCTGCATTGATTTGAATAAGAGACTGGAATATGAATAGGAGAGGGACTGAATAGAATTATAAGTAATAAAAAGTGGCAATAACAATACATTTGTAGTCTTACAGAGTATTTGTTTTTAGATGGTGTCAGTGACCCCCATTTGAAAGCTGCAAAGAAACAGAAGAAAATTGTAAATTATTAAAAACCTATGAAAAATAAATAACGAAGACCAATTGAAAAGTTTCTTAGAAATTGCCCTTCTACAATATACTAAAGGTTAACTTTAAGGTGAACCACCCCTTTAACTTAATTTTCTGCAGAATGTAATGCTCATTTATGTCCCAAGCACAATTTGCACTTTTCCATGCAGTGAGTTGCTTGTAACACCACTTTCATTGCAAGTGTTAAAATGCACTCCTTGCACATCCGTATAGTTGCGCTCATCAACGCTCAGTCCTTCCCGTCTTCCATTCTGAAGCAGGGGCTGCTGTGCCTATTGACACAAGGGAACCCTGGAGCTACTGCCACCTCCTGACCAGACGGGAGCTCCAGGGTTCCTTACCACCCGCACCCAGCATCAATAGGAGCAGAAATGACAGAAATGAGTTCTGCACTATTGTGCCTGATTTCAGATGAAATGCGCATGCACTTGCGTCCATTTTGGTGTACAATTGTGAAAGGACCATCACAAAACAACAATAATTGTGCTCAAAATTGCATTTTGCTCACTGTACCTCCACAAGTGAATAATGCAAATAAGTGCAAATAAAACCCAGTGGTCTGGTGACTCTGATCTACTTCTTTTTTCAATACATGTGTGTTTATACTTATGAGCATGGGGTACCATTTCCAATAAATATGAGTTACACAGTAAGAACACTGCAAACTGAATTTTTGGTCATAAGATAACTGCCATCCTCCTATTCCGTTGGTCACCATTAATAATCAGAGGCTTACAAATAAGTGGCATTCCTGCTCATAGTCAACAACACCACCAAGAACTGACAGGGTTTTGATCTTAAATAACTCAGCTATGAAATATGCTATAAAGCACAAACATATCCCCCAGCACCCGTTATACAAAAGTAGCCATCCTAACACTTCAAGGCAAAATAAAAAATAATGATCAGGCAGCAGCTTTTGCTGAATATGTGGTTTCTTGGAAAGCATTCTCTAAAAATATAGAACAGACCCACTTTTGACTTTATTATATAATCCTCACCTTGAAATCAGTGTTAGAAAGTAATCAGCAAGAATTCACACAAGGACAACTGATTGAGTGAGATGCCTGGTGCTACTGGACTCTGTATTTAATTAGCAAGAACATTACATAATAGGAGTCACTTATAATCCCCTGGGGACTCAAAAACCTGGGGCTCCGTGCAATGAGTCAGGAGGCACAGTCAGTGCTATTTGCGTCTCCAGACACTCTCTAACTTGCACACATTCAATGGCAGATGGAGAAATGCTTACATGCCTCACCCAACCAATCCTATTGGAGACATGCAGACAGACAGTGTTCTATTCAAGGGATGACCTCAGGTCTCTTTGGTCTGTTATGTTTTGAGGCTGAGAGCATATTCACTTGGCACAACTCAGTGTGAAAAATGCAAAAGAATGGCTGATTTTTGCACACTGTTTTTTTTTTTTACTTAAATTACAACTATGCTGTATATACAGTATACACCTACACATGGAAGTGTTTATATAGTAAAAGACATAGCCCCTTTTGTAAAATATAAGGATATGATAAATCACTCAGGAGGTGCATGACTATTTAAAACACAAAACTGCAGGCTGAGGGATTTTATACAAGTCATAGAACTTCTGATACCCTCATTTTACAAAAGAGGTACATTATTTATTATAATACACAAGTTTTAGGAAGATGTGAATAATGTATCACTAATATCTTTAACAACCCCCCCCCCCCCACACACACAGACACAAACACACACAAACAATCAATCTGCAGGAAATAACAAACAGTCCATGATGGTCTGTACCACAAATGCAAAAAACTATTACTACTGGTGTTTGTACCATGGCAGTCAAAGACTGGAAAATAGGGGGAAAGAGTAAGAGTGGAGGCAAAGAGTAAGAGTGGAGGCAAAAGAAGAGTTGGTGCAGAGTAAGAATGGGTGCAAGGTAAGAGTTTATGCAGAGTAAGAGTAGATTGTGTGAAGGGTAGGAGTAGACGCAGTGTAAGAGATGGTGTAGAATAGGAGTGGATGAAGAGTAAGAATGGGAGCAGAGTAGGAGTGGATTCTATGTAAAGGTGGTGCAAAAGTGGATAAAGAGTAAAAGTGAATGCAGAGTAACTGAATGCAAAACAAGAGTAGGTTCAGAGTTAGAGTGGGTGCAGAGTAACAGAGTTCAGACTAAGTGTAAGTAAAATGGTCTGGGAACAAGAAGTCTTCTGATCATCCTCAGAGCAATGACTCAGTAATGCATATTGAGATAAATGTACCTTTTAATATGCATAGTAACAGTAAACTGGGTGCAGGGGGTATGGTGTGAATACAGTGAGTATAGAAGAATGTGCCTATTACATTGGATGAGACCACAGAATCTACACAATGGCTGCAGGGTACCTGTAAGATGTGTTGGGAGTTTGGTTCAGTAAAGTGCAGAAGTATTTAATGGTTAGGTGTGTTTGGGCTGTGGTTCCTGTGCAGTGGCTGCAGCGGAATTATGTAAAGTGCATTGGGAACATGGCATATAGTGTTGTGCAGGGTAATGGGTGCAGGGTAGTGGGTACATGGTGGTAGAGTGGGAGAAGAACACTGTGACTTACACATATGCCCTATTCTTTAGCTGTGAATGCTGGGAGTTGGATGGAGGGGTTTAGTTTCTGGGATCCTGCTATTCTCTATCAGAGGGAGAGTGTTAGGGTATGCAAACAAAGGGCAGCTGGTCTGGACTATGCACAGAGCTGCTCTGCGGCAGAGAATTGGTTATTGACCCTTTACAGCTCCAGGGATGATTTGCACTCAGAAGCTAAAGGAGCCAAAAAGCATCTTATTAATATTGATGACATTTTCATTATCCCGTGGACTGAGAGATGCACAGACCAGCCGTCAGATACTGCAGAGGCAGAGATTTCTTCTTTCAACTTGCCTCTAGTCTGTCTCTCCTGGGCTCTCTCTCTATCTCGCTGGCCCTCGCTGTCTGTCTCTTCTCTGTGTTTTCCGTATAGCTGTCGCTTATATCCAGCTTGTCTCCGATCCTGCTGTCTCTCCTGGCCATCCTTGCTTTACCTACTTAAAAGCTGCATGCAGAATAAATCAGTTTTTCTTTATTGGCCTTATATCCTCTTGAAGGCGGAGAATAGAGCACCTCTGCAAACCCAATATGTCTGTCTCTCACTCACCTCTTTAACTTTCCTCCTCTCTCCCAGCTCTCCCAG
This sequence comes from Xenopus borealis, assembly GCA_024363595.1. Lineage (NCBI taxonomy): Eukaryota > Metazoa > Chordata > Amphibia > Anura > Pipidae > Xenopus > Xenopus borealis. The sequence goes on from CM044438.1 coordinate 113,328,958, forward strand.
CCATCTCCCCTCTCCCTGCTGCTCTGCCTTTATATCTCACTTTAGTTCTACCTGCTTTAATCCCCTCCATTTCTTGCATACTCCATAATTTATTTTGCTCTTTCCATCCTGACCCTCTTTCCCACGGATACCCAGGGAAAACGCTTGCCAATCTGCCCTGTTTAGGCTTCACTTGAGCTCAAAGCTGCAAAACTCAACAACACCCATGTTCTCTGTTTCCCTAAAGTGTCGTTTTGGGATGGTGAGACGTCGAGTGAAAGGTACAGTACTGTGCACCTCCAGACCCCCTGCGTAGTCAGCAAGATTTAATGTGCATGGCTCAGCACTAAGCAGCACCCATTGACCTAGATTTTTGCAGAACCGCTTGTTGTGACATGGATTTATAACTTTGTGTGAGCTCATACTGCAGTTAGGGGAGAGAAGCATTTGGCTACAGATCTGCATTCTCAGATCATTTACAGTGATACATGTGGAGCCTGCATTATACTCTTCCATGCATGGGAGTGTTTTATTCAATTTGCCCCTCTAAATGTCAGTTGTAGTTCAGCATCAGTATGTATGTTAATGGCTGGGAATGGAGCTATACCTGTATCATTTGATGTCTTTGTTTCTAATGTAAACCTTGTCGCACCCCATGGAGTAGGTATTCTGTAGCAGGTTGGGACTAGTAAATTGTCGGAGAGAAAATGGCTTGGTGGCATATTGCTTTTGGTTGCCTTGTCTTGCTTTGTTATGTCACCAGTGTGCTAGTCACTTATCCATTCCATTGTTAGCTTTCTATTTCTCTCCTTTTTCATCAACTTGCAATCCCTCGATTCCATTGGTTGTTCTTGCATCCCAACAAGCTCATATTAAGCATCTCCTCCTCCAGCGGGAATATGCATAGCGTCAGAACCTATTTCTCAGTTGGTAAAGTCGTAGGCAGCTATAGATCAGAAACGTTGTGCTCCCTCGAGCAATGGACTATCCTGCACGCTGTCATATCATTGTTATTATGCACATTAGTCACAGGAGCATACCATCACAGATTTCAAGGATATACATTTGGGTGACATTTTCACCCAAACCACCAATGATCCTACCCTTTTTCTTGTTCTCTCCAGCCTTTTTGATTGTATGATGACATCAATGTGTTGTGTTCCTTTCCACATTTAGCTGCTCTGTAGATAAAGTCACTGTCCAACATTTACCTACTGTACCTCTTGGCATAAAAAAAAAATTCTCTATACACATGTTCTATTAAAAATCTTATTTTATTTAGTCATTTTAAAATAACAATAACCATACATGGAGCCTAACGCGTTTCATGCTTACGTAGCACCTAGTCATAGGCAATGCCCACAATTGAGCAAAGCTCTTGTAGCATAAACAGCTCATTAAGACATTCCAAATAGGTCCTTGATCTATTAAATATCTTTGAATCCATGTTTCGGGGTACAGTGTTACAGAAGTATAAATACAAAATGCATTCAAATTTCCGGCCCAAATCAAGTCACATCAAAAGTAAAATTCATACCTAATGGTTACCACATCTGCAAGTAACAATTCAATATTCTTGTAATCTAGTTAAAATATCTCCTCCTCTTATGCCTGTTTTGACTTGTTCAGTTGCTTGTACTGTGAAATATTTAACATTCCCTCTGCTGCATTCCATAAAGTGCCTGATGACATTGGTTTGATTACTGTACTTGGTGTTACTGATCTGGTTTAAATGTTCCCTGATACGTTCCTTAAGAGACCGTGTAGTATACCCAACATATTGCTTATTGCATATACTGCAGGTAGTCAGATATATTACCTCTGTACTGTTACAATTGATTAATTGTTTCATACTATATATTTTGTTTGTAACTGTGGGTTTAAACTCCTGAGAAGCCTAAAGAAATGTGCAGGTAAAACAGCACTTGCTCCCACACATATAGCAGCCCTTTAAGCTCAAAGAATTATCCATTTTAGTGTTCCTACTCCTAAATAGACTAGGTGATTCTAAACCTCCCACGGTATGTGCTCTTCTAACCACACTCCTCGCCCCTAGGTTCAATGTTTTGAAAAAATGTATCTATATATAGTATAGGAAGGATTTTTTTTATCTTGGACCATAATGTCCTCTAAACCTAGGCCATAGTTCATCTGCAGTACACTATCTGGAATCCTGTAGGCAACAAGTAGATGGTGATCCTCCCTAAACAGCTTGGGAACCCATCTTTGGATCTTGACCCTTAGTATAAGAATCTCCTCTTTTCAGGAGCTGAGTCAATGAAGCATGTCCCTGTCCCCCAGGAATGATAAGTTGAGGGCTTGACTAATATTGGACTGGCCCACCAGAATACCAGGTTTCCCTGGTGGGCACCAGAATAGTAGGATTCCCATCAGCCCATCTTTATTTCCACCATTTGTCTATATAAACACATACCATTTCAGCACTCTCTAGATGCATTTAATGTGAGTTTGGCTTAGGGTGTCAGGTTCTCTGGTGGATCTTATGTAGGGTTGCCACCTTTTCCTGAAAAAAATACCAGCCTTCCTATATATTTATCTTTTTTTCCTTAATAACATTGGGTTCAAACATCAAAAATCACTTCCTGATGTTACATCTTTAATCTTTTAGAAAAGTCCACATTTTAGAGCTATAGAATGGCAACCACGAGGGGCACAGCAATCAATTAGATAATTCCTTTCATCATTCTATCTCTGCAAATGGGATCTGCTGATTGGTTTTCATGTGTTACTGCTTGGAGGCAGTTACTTTACATGTTAACAGTTAAATGAATATCTTTTTTGTATGGCAAGCAATAGTTAAATCCAGGGCCTTCCTCAGTCACATGCAGCAGTGAACAAGCCGCTGAACAATGATTATATGTGTAGGAGTAAGTGAGCAGCAGAATCAGCACATTGAGTGCTTAGGATAATTAAGCGGTTCCATAAGATGGGGATTCCACTTCACCCTTGGGAGGGGGTCCCTGAAGAGTTCCTGCCTCCCACCTGCAATCAGCATAGTATTACGCCGTCCAGGCTACGCTGCATAATGTGGTCTCATTCACCATGACCAATTCTTCATAGGAATTCTTGCCTTTCCAGTTACAATAATTGAGCAATATTCGGGTGGAAAAGCAGCAAGATACTTGCACTTTGTTAGTATAATCCTGTAGTCACAACCTGGTTTCATACAGTCATATTTGCATATGTATGTTATTGCACAGTTCATGTGAATTTAAATGAAGATGCCAACTAATGATGGCAGTAGGAAGTTTCTTTGCAGCAAAACCAGCCAAAAATTTCACCCATCACTACTGTCAACATAAATGCCATTCGCTGCAGAACTGTACAGAACTTGGCTTGAAAATACCATAATTATGAGGGCTCATTTATGTCCGCAGATGCAGTGGCCACTTTTATTAAAGGTACTTGCATCCAAATGCGCATTGCACACTTCTGTATAGTTGCACTCAGCAGCCATATGTCCTTTCTGCCTTCCATTCTGAATTGAGGGATGCCATGCCTTTTTGACAGATGGCACTGTCTGTATCCTGGAGCTACATCATCACCTGGCAAAGGGGTAGCTCCAGGATTCCATCCCAGTGTGAGCCGTGCCTCCAGACCCCCTCCGTGCCAATTTTCTATGCAGCTGCAGATGACGACAGTGGGGCTATCTGCCGGGGGGGGGCATGCGGGGGTGCATGCCCTGGTCCAATTGTACCCCCTGCTCCCCTGGTAGTTATGCCATTGATTCCATCATTGCCCTGTGTCTTGTGCCTAAAGAATTAAGAGATGTATAAGCAGAACATGTACAGTTAAGTCCATTATGACAAAATGGATACAGTTGCGACAGACGCAGCTTGCAAGAGTCAGACAGTGCACAAATGCAGTTGATTCAGCACCAGCATTACGTGTGCAAAGATGTATGTATTCTCGATAAATTGGTGCATTGTGGAAAAAATATCAATAGGGTCTGACACTGCAATTTGATCACCACGTCAGGGTAAATGAATGCACCCTATGGTCATACAAGTATATGCAGCAAGTATATGAAGACAGCTAACAGTTAAGGAGCAAAATTACTTTTTATAAAAGATTTGTCAAAGGGGTTTGGTCTTCTAGAAACTCCTGAAACCCATTCTGAATGTACATTAAGGTGAGGGTGGTAACCAGAAAAAAAAATGGTTACCTTGCAGGTGAATTTGGTGAATTGGGGTTTGGGTGCAAGTTGGCAGGTCAGCAGGTTGGGTGATTGGTCCTAATTTTTTCCCCTCCATGACTATATAGGTCATTTGCTATATGCGCCTAAGATCTCATCTATCTCATCGATCATCATTCAATTCAAGAGGTGCTCTTTGCACTTTTTTATTGTTTGCACCGTTCTGTCCTTTTTGCCCCCTGTCCCAAATCAAGCCATTTGTGTCTATAGACATGGGGGAACCCTGCAACTACCCCCAGCACTGAACCAGGCAGTAGCTCCAGGATCCCCACAGAGGCAGCAAAAGAATAGGGTGCTCACACCATTTGCCAGTTAGTTTCAAAGATCAAGCACAATTGTATTGATATTGATGCTGGAAACCTGAGAAAACCACTGCTTTTAGGGAAAGACCAGACAAATGCACTCATAATTTTGATTTGCTTGCCCTTACTCTCTTCTGTTTGCAGTGACATCAGAATGTAGCATTTCCCAAATGCCTGAACAAAAGCCATAGGAGACGATACATTCCATTGAAACCATATCATGTCCTCCCTTTTATGCATTCACCTGCATTCCCCTATTTTAGCTTGTAACTGAAGTTAAAAAGCCAAGAGAGCTCTCTGTTATGACTGCAATCTTTTCAGCCTGTGTGGCTGCCAACTGCTTCAAAGAAACAGCTTAATTAGCAAAGTTACTTTATGTGAATAATAAAGTTACTTTATGTTAATAATAATTTAAAAGAGAAAGAAATCAAGTTTGGGGCCTCTGCGTGTCTTAATTGCATCTTGCATGGTCCTCTGTGGGTTGTACGAGAGCTTGAAAGGAAAACTTTGAATTAGACATTTCTTGCAAGGCATCCCCTGCCCCCATCCCCAGAACTACAGTATGGAGGAAAGCAGGAAATATTTAAAGTGTTAAGAGGCCCCTGTAGCTACTATACACTTGGGTGAGCAGTGGGGAGCATGATGTGCTGCGTTTGTGCCTTTTCCCAGGAGTATATTGTTTGCAAGTCACCCTGCGATATGCTTTAGACATTCTGCCACACTGGAAAATATTAGGCTGGTGCTCATTCATTAGGCATAATTAATAGGAAATGAATAACATTCACCTTCACTGACTGCATGGGTGCATTTCAATAAAGGCTGGAAAATGCTACCCCTTCCTTAACCAACACCAAGAAATTCCTTACAACAAAATGTTTCATTTTATAAATGAAGCAGGCACTGCATTTATCCTGTAATATGGAGTTGTTATACATATAATGGGCACTGTATTTATACTATTGTTTGTTCTTGGGGTATTATACATGAAGTTGGCACTGCATTTATCCATGTGTTCTTTGGGTATTATATATGCATTGACATATTGTCTTGTGTTTATCCTGCCATGTGCTCTGGGGTATTATACATGAAACTGGCTGTATTTATACTACCGTTTATTTTTGGGGTATTATACATGAAGTTGGCTCTGCATTTATCCTGCTTTGTGTAGATACCCTGAGATTTAGGTAGTTTCCGCTGTGCGCATGCGCAGAGGAGTGCGAGCGGCCATTGCACCGGAATTGCTGCTGCAGGCTGGAGCACAAGGGTTGGAGTGGGGGGGGGGGG
>CM044438.1:113353152-113412331 GCA_024363595.1 Xenopus borealis
TTTATGTTTCTGTGGGAGCTGCAGGTTTATGTTTGTGTGGGAGCTGCAGGCTTATGTTTGTGTGGGAGCTGCCACCCTACTGTAACATTTCAGCTAAAACACCTACACTGTAAATGGTTATGGCAAATGGTAAAGCGCATGTGACTGCTTCCAAGCGACAGCATTTGACTTGGGTTGGGATTGTTTCCATTCATACAGAAGAGGTAAAGCCCTTAATGAAAATAATAGAAATATCGCACCTACAAACGGCATGCATCCGATGCGACTGTCGGATGAAGACGCAACATGCAGCGTTCGTATCCAACAGTTGTGTCGGATACCTACAGTTTGTAGGTGCATTATCTCTTTTACTTACATTATATTTGGCACGTCTGTCTTGCCGCATGCGCTTCTTCTCAGTGTGTTGGATCTGAAAAATGCACACAGTATAGTTCAGACAGCTGAAAGCATTGTGCAAAGTGCAAAAAACTGCGGCCTATTTTTGTACTTTGCATGATGCCTTTGGCGTTGCAAATGAAGCTTCTTGCCTCTACACTAGAGACACCACCATGATTAATAGTATTGCTGTGCTAGGGCCCCACCAGAAATACCATAGAACCCAGGCCAGTTCCTCAAACTATTTATACTCTTGTTTCACTCACCTTCTCTGCTGACATTAAATTCTCATGCCCTCCATTGCTTCTGTTTTTATAGGGAAGGCACGTGATATAACTATATACAAGGGGGCACACAGGTGAGCAGAGTTCTTGTGCCCACCAGGAATTACTCTGGTATCCAAGTGGTCCAGTCCAACCAGTCAGTTTTAGAGCATCATCTTCACTTTAGCTTTTCAGTATCATAAACAGGGCCGCCATCTGGGGGGGACAGGGGGGACAAGTTTGCCAGACCCAGGGTTGAAGGGGTAGTTCTGGACTTTTCGAAGAGCCGGGTCCCCCTTCCGAGTGCCGATGTCCTGAATGCCGAACAGACACAATGTCCAAAGTCACGAAAACTGCTATAACTGAAGTCCTGAAGCCACGAGTTCAATTCTACTGACACCAATGTGGGGTTTTTTTTTTCCTAATCCCTTGGCCACCAATGTTTTATTTTAATACTCTATAGGCCCCTGCCACAAATTTTTGTTATTAAAATATTTTTTGGAGCCCCAATTTTTTTTTACTTGTAAGGGGGGCCTTGGCGACAAAGTTCTTTTTAAAAAATATTCTTTGGGGCCCCAAATTTTTTAACTTGTAAGGGGGGGCTAGCACCAATGTTTTTGTAAAAAAAAAAACTTTTATAGGGGGACCTGGCACTAATTTTTTTTTTAAGTTATAGGGTGGTCCTGGTCACCTATTCTTTTTTTTTTTACCTTGTAGGGGGGCCCTGGACTGGGCCGGATCTGGGGGGGGCACCTGAGTGGGTGGGGCCAACAATTTTATTGTACGGGGCCTCGTGATTTCTAATGGCGGCCCTGATCATAAGCTTCAGTGTTTCTAGATTCTTATAGTCTCTCCCCTTGGTAAAGTTCATCTTGTGATGGAATACAGCATAATCCTGACGTATCCCTGTTCTTAATCAACAGCATATTTCCCCTGCTCGTCTGACAAACTTCATTAGACAAAGCGAAGGTTTCTGACATCCCGCTGAACGCTAATTCCTGCTGATGTTGCACCATTCCGGATGAGTTAAGACAAGCGTCAGGCAGATACGTAGGTTTCATGGAGAAATAAACCTGACAGACGCACGATAAGATTCAAAGGGGCGGCTGGAGGAGATCTAGTTATTGGGCATTGACTCAAGCTAAAAACCTGTCTAAGATATTAAGTCGCATTAGTGATACGGCCTGAACATTTCTAATGCATTGCGTCTTTCTCAGAACTATAATTGGCCCAGGGTGTTACAGGGAGGCCCTTCTGGGAAGCAGAGATAAAATAAAGAGCATGTTATATTCTGTTACATCTGTTTGATATTGTCAGTATGAGCATGAAGCATGCCCACCCTGCAGCCTTCCAGCTGTTGTTGAACTGCAGCTCCCAGTAATACAAATATAACACATGCATTGGTTACTGATTCAAATATGGAGACTGCAAGAACTAATTAAAGGGATCCTGTCATGGGAAAACATTTTTTTTTCAAAACACATCAGCTAATAGTGCTACTCCAGTAGACTTCTGCACTGATGTCCATTTCTCAAAAGAGTAAACAGATTTTTTAATATTCAGTTTTGAAATCTGACATGGGGGCTAGACATTTTGTCAATTTCCCAGCTGCCCCTGGTCATGTGACTTGTGCCAGTACTTTAGGAGTGAACTGCTTTCTGGCAGGCTGTTGTTTTTCCCTCTCAATGTAACTGAATAGTACGCAGTGGGACATGGGTTTTACTATTGAGTGTTGTTCTTAGATCTACCAGACAGCTGTTATCTTGTGTTAGGGAGCTGTTGTCTGGTTACCTTCTCACTGTTCTTTTCTTAGGCTGCTGGGGGGAAAAGGGGAGGGGGTGATATCACTCCAACTTGCAGTACAGCAGTAAAGAGTGACTGACGTTTATCAGAGCACAAGTCACATGACTTGGGGCAGCTGGGAAATTGACAAAATGGCTAGCCCCATGTCAGATTTCAAAAATGAATATTAAAAAAAATCTGTTTGCTCTTTTGAGAAATGGATTTCAGTGCAGAAGTCTACTGGAGCAGCACTTTTAACTGATGAATTTTGAAAAAAACTTTTTTTCCCATGACAGGATCCCTTTAAATGGTTACAAATGTATCAAAGTGCAGGTGCTGAGTGTTCTGGGCTCTTTGCCAAAAAGCCTGTTATTATTTCTGGCATCAGTGCAGGAGATCAAAGATAAACTCAGGACTTTTTAATGAAGAAATCTACCACAAAAAATTACACAGTTGGCAGGTATGCCTGCAGAGAACCCTAGCCTTAACCCAAATAAACCCCTAAGGGATGTGAGCCAGACCTGACTGCAGGCTGAGACTGACAAACTGTGGGTTCTGGCAACTGCCAGAGGGTCTGCTGTAAGATGCCATAGACAGTCTCTGTTTATTGAAATGCCAGGGCCTATATGTCTAGCCCCATGTCAGATTTCAAAATGAAATATAAAAAAATCTGTTTGTTCTTTTGAGAAATGGATTTCAATACAGAATTCTGCTGGAGCAGCACTATTAACTGATGCATTTTGAAAAAAAATCATTTTGCATTTAGGAGGCTGTTTTGTCCTCTCAAAGCCAATGATCCACTCTAGGGCTGTCTGTGTGCCTGGGCATACGTAGCATGGTCCTACAGAGCCAGACTAGGCTTTGGTCAGGGAACATAAATTATATATTCCTCTCATCTGCAAATATTAACTAACATGGGTTACTGTGACCCGGTTTGTCACTTGACATGTAGACCTGTAGCTAAAGTGAAATGGCTGCACTGCCCTCTAGTGCTCACACAGTGCGCTGCTTCACTCGCTCTTGGACAATAAAGGACCAGTAGCATTAGTTAATGAAAAAAAAAAAAATATATATATATAATTTTTTTTGCATGAGCTATGAATTTGCTAGGCTTTGGAGAAAGAAAAAGACCAGTTGCAACATGGCTTTGAGAACTTTACATCTGCAACAAACCAAAAGTTGTGAAAGAGGTGAATTTACACCTTTTAATACAGGCACTGTTACTCATTCTACTCCAGGTTGGCAGGGAACGAGTTAAGTACGGCTTGTCGTGCTGTTCTCTCCCATTATGCCTCCGCAGCCTGTGATGGGAACATGTCAATGCGGTGCATGTGTAATTAAGACATTCCTTCTGATTAATGTGACAGGCCTGTTATTAATCTGTCTTATTTTAATGCAAGTTGCTTTAAGTGTTTAGCATCTAAAAGTGATGCAGTGCTCCCTTTTCCCAGCTTCTTCGTGCCAATCCCTTCGCCCTCCACTGGCGTTCTTATTGGAACTACTCTATCTATATATCTCTGCTGCTACTTTCCATATATATACCATCTGCTACCCGTCTGGCTCCTCTGTCTGTCCAGCATTCTCTATGCATTGCTGTTTTGCTCAAACAAGAGCTCATGATGCAGAGTTTATTGCATGCAAAATTATTACATTCTTCTATTTTCCTTTGGAGACCAGTTGGGAAGGGTTCTGCACTAATGCAGAATTCAGCAGCTTTTATTGCCCCATTGGGTCTGGGAGCTGTAGTTGTACAGAATGGCCTTGTATAATTTTCCTCTCCCTACGCCATAGACTGGCACATATAACTACCTTCATACTGGCTAAGCCCTTGATATGTGGGGGATTCAAAAAGGAAAAAAAAAGAGACTAGGGATTCTTTCAACTACAAACCCGGAGTATTCATTTAAAGGCAATGAAAAAAAGCACTTGCCACAGGGTAAATTGGATCAGCCCGATATTGATCACCTCAAGGTGGGCATATCAGGGAGAGATCTGCTCGTTTGGCGACATTGTCATACGAGCGTATCTCTCCATGTATGGCCACCTTTTAAGGTAAGCCACCCCTTTAAAGGACAAGGAAAGTCTAAAAAAGAATACGGCTATATATATAATTCTGTATTTTGTATACTAAACATAAACATGAACTTACTGCACCACAAGCCTAATCAAACAAATGATTTATGCTTTCAAAGTTGGCCACAGGGGGCTGTCATCTTGTAACTTTGCTATACATCTTTGCAAGACCAAGACTGTGCACATGCTCAGTGTGGTCTGGACTGCTTAGGGGTCATCATAAATTATTAAAACAGGGAAACAAACAAAGCTGCTTGAGTTCTGCATGGCTGGGAAGTAAGGTTTCCCTGCCCAGCATTAAAGGAACAGTAACACCAAAAAATGAAAGTGTTTTAAAGTAAAGAAAATATCATGTAGTGTTGCCCTGCGCTGTTAAAACTGATCTGTTTGCTTCAGAAACACTATTATGGTTCATATAAACAAGCTGATAAGTAGCAATGGCGGAAATTGTAAAACAGCTATATGGCACAGGATAAGTAATAGATAACAGCATTGCCTATGATTAAGCTGATACAGCGAAACGCGCGTCAGGTCGACCTCTCGGTTTCTAAGAGCTGAGCTCTTCTTTTTTGCTAATTGACTTTTTTAATACTGGGAACGGGTAGTTCTTTGATCGAGCAGAAATACGGATCTTTAAAGCATAATCTCTTCCTAGCCAATACCCGCTATTATAATTAGGAATTGATATATACCTTTTAACTACATATGTGTACGGGTCTGAGGGTTATTGGTGGGTTCCTGCTGTATTGGAACTTCGCTTCTTGTACCTTCTAAACTATTTTACTCCATGCACTCGGGGGTTTGTGGTTTTTTAGCCTAGTTAGTTACCAACAAAGATAGTGATAGTTAAATACTGAGACCACAGCCCTCGAGCGGCAGACTTCTCCATCTTTGTGGGGTCCCGAAGGTAGTAAAAATCAGATAGATCTTTACGGGACTTCTCCACACATCTTCTTATTCCTTTTCATATCTCCTTTTACCAATACAGCTGAACATCATTGATGAATTATTGTCCTTCAGAATTTAATTAAACAATATCACAATAATTACCAACTTCAAACCTTATGAATTAGTATTAGATAATTAATTTATGTGGATCATATTAATTAGTGGGAATCACATTGGTGGTTAATAATTAATTCTTCCCTTTTAAATAAACTATTTATTCATTAACTTATTTGCACGAGCACTTTATAGTATTTCGGCACAAATCAAGAGGAGTTCTGTTCTTTTTTCATATAAGATAACAGATAACATTATGTTCTACAGAGCTTATCTGCTGTGTAACTTGAGCCTTTTCTCCTTTGAATGGCTGCCCCCATGGCTACACAGCAGCTTATTTATATAAACAATATTAGTGTTTCTGAAGCAAACACTGCAGTTTTACCAGTACAGGGCAACACTGCATTATATTTTTATTACTTTAAAACAATTAAATTTTTTGATGTTACTGCTCCTTTAAAAGGTGACCCACCCCTTTAACGTGTTTATTAAAAATTGTGGCGTTATTTTAGTACGTTTCATGATATCTCCGTATCTTGCCTACGAGATAATAACACAGGTTCGACTGCCTCCTTTAGTTTCATTTGTTGATGTTACTGGTCCTTTAAGGGACCGTCTGACAATTCCTATCCACAGAAGTAAATGAAGGGAGAATTTCACTGCATACAGTCAGGTTTCTTATAAAAACGGTAGACATTTTTTTAATTAAAGTATATTGGAGATAGGTTTCTTTTTCATTAAAGAAAGTAAAAATGGGATTTTATTTCTTTGCCTTTCCTTGTCCTTTAAAGTAAAGTGAATATTATGAAATAAGTACTCCTTTCACTTTGGCATTTCGGATCATTTAGTAAATAATTATAGCGTTCTCGTGCCCAATGTAAAAGCGGAGGAGCTCCATCTACTGAGTGCCGCTATAAAGAAACTGTAAACGTGGCAGTTTGTCCCCCTCTAGGAGAAGAACAGGTGTAACAAGGCAGTAATGCTCTATGGTGCAGCACATATAGACTTGCCTTCATTAAATTCAATCGGCTTCACTCTCCATTTATTGTCTTAAACCAATTAGCCTTTGTTTCCACTTTGAATAAAAATCTAGCCTTATAGATTGAAACAAATGAGGTGTAATGAGGACAGGTGGGTTACTGTCTACACTAAACTGTGGTCCGTCCCACTGGGTTAACCTCATCCTCTCTATTTGCAGTCATGGTGCTGGGCTCTTGGGTTGTAAGAGTTTATATGTTCTCCCTTCTCTTGTGTGGGTTTCCTGCAGCACTCTATGGGAAACAGGAAATAGGTTGATTGGCCGTTGTGATTATGATAGGGATTTAGATTGTAAGCTCCACTGGAGCAGAGGCTGATGTATAATCTTTGTGATGCACTACAGACTAATGGAGATGCTGTAAAATTATGTTCTTTCAATATTTTGGAAGCTTCATTCTCTTGCGATAAACTCCATCAGGGTGGGGGGCAACAGTTCTAAGCCCCCCCCCCCCCAGTTTAAGCAGAGTGTCCTGCATTAAAGGGCAAGGAAAGTGTAAAATAGAATAAGGCTGTAAATGGTGTATTTTGTATACTAAACATAACCATGAACTTACTGCACCACAAGCCTAATCAAACAAATTATTTATGCTTTTAAAGTTGGCCACAGGGGGCTGTCATTTTGTAACTTTGTTATACATCTTTGCAAGACTAGACTACATACACATGCTCAGTGTGTCTGAGCTTCTTAGGGATCGTCATAAATTATCAAAAAACAAAGCTGCTTGAGTTCTGCATGGCTGGTAAGTAAGGCAGGGGCTCCCCCTGCTGTTCATAAGTATGATTGTTATCCTGCCAGAAGTTAGGGACTGTCAATCCCCAGCACTAAATGAAGGGAGAATTTCACTGCATACAGTCAGGTTTCTTATAAAAACGGTACGTATTTTTTAATTAAAGTATATTGGAGATAGATTTCTTTTTCATTATACAAAGTCAAATGGGATTTTATTTCTTTGCCTTTCCTTGCCCTTTAAGCACAGGCCTATGATTCAGCCCTTCCAGCGTGTGGATCTGTGCTGCCAATACTCCTCTCCTATTGAGCTTATTCTTTCTCTGTGTTCATTTCAGTATCATCATTTTCTCCCACAATGGGATCTCGGTGCTTGGGCTCTGTATGATTTATCCCAGCGGGGTGCTTGCTATTCTCCTGGGGGGAACGTAATGCAGATAAGTAGATTTGTCCCTTTTCTGCAGATAGAAAGAGAGTGTGCGTGTGAAATACTGAGCTTAGAAGTGCTCTAGCAAAAACATGTTGGTTTTATTGCTACAAATAAGGTATTTAAAGGACAACTAAAAAAATTGAATGTTAGAAATGCTGCATTTTGTATACTTATTTGCAGATTTATCAAATTCACATGAATGATTTGAATTTTCAAAAAGATTTGAATTTTTGAAGGCCACTTCGACCATCTAATTTTGAACATTCAATTGAATCGAATGATTCGAATAATTCGAAAAAACTTCTATTCAAATATTCGGCAGCCAAATTACTTGCCCTTTAAATTTTTATTCGACTGCCTAGTTCGCCAGATTAAACCTACTGAATTGCTATTAAACCCTACGGGAAGCTCCCATAGGGTTTTTTTAGCATTCTTAGTTCGAAAAAAAAAAATTCAATCGAATGGTTAAAATCGTTCAAATTGTTCTATTTGATCGTTCTAATATTCGAATTGCGGTAAACAAAAGAATTTTTATTCCCTTTAAATTCGATGGTCTGAAATCTGCCCCTTAATATAAACATGATACTTACTGCACTAAATGCCTAATAAGACAAATGATTTATGCATTCCAAGTTGGTGCAGGGGGCAGATTGTAACTTTGTTATACATCTCTTTAATATCAAGACTTTGCCCATGCTCAGTGTGGTCTGGGCTTCAGTTGGGAGGTTAAGCTTAGGGATCGTCATAAATGATCAAATAATATTTGCCAGAAGCTGATACAGCAAGACTGATTAATAGTCAGAATATACAGACTGCACTGGGTCTGTGGATACAAATCTCTACACAGTAACTGGCTATTTTACGGGGATAAAGACAAATCTGCTTGAGTTCTGGGAAGTAAGGTGTCTGTCATACTGTAGCTGTTGGGAGATGCAACTGTTTTCAAATAAAATTGCTTTCCGTTCAGTGAAGTATTGTCAGTTTCCCAGTTGCCCCTGGTCATGTGAATTTTGCCAGCACTTTAGGAGGGAACTGCTTTCTGACAGGCTGTTGTTTTTCCTTCTCAATGTAACTGAATAGAATGCAGTGGGACATGGGATTTTAATATTGAGTGCTGTTCTTAGATCTACCAGGCAGCTGTTATCTTGTGTTAGGGAGCTGTTATCTTGTGTTAGGGAGCTGTTATCTGGTTACCTTCCCATTTTCCTGTTGTTAGGCTGCTGGGGGGAAAGGGGAGAGGGTGATATCACTCCTACGGAACGCATATTAGGACATCCTTGCGAAAAAGCGCTGTCCTATATGCGCACTCGTCAGGCTTTTGAATGCGGCGTCCTATGTTTTTATACTCAACCGTCCTAAGAATCTTTAGTAAGGGATCGGTCCTCGCTCCTCCGTCTTGCGTCGTCAGCCCTCCCTCCTCCCAACTCAGCCCTCCCTCCTCCTAACTCAGCCCTCGTTTTTCAGTTATCTGCGGCTTATGAATGAGAACGTAGGTTAACTTCTTTATGGACCTAAGGCAGAGAACTGAAAAAATGAGGGCTGTTAGGAGGAGGGAGGGCTGAGTTAGGAGGAGGGAGGGCTGAGTTCGGATGGCTGACTATTGAGGTGGGAGGGCTGAGTTGCGAGGAGGGAGGGGTGACGACACAAGATGGAGGAGCGAGGACCGATCCCTTACTAAAGATTCTTAAAGGAATTGTTCAGTATAAAAGTAAAAACTGGGTAAACAGATAGGCTGTGCAAAACAAACCATGTTTTCAATACAGTTAGTTAGGCAAAAATGTAATGTATAAAGGCTGGAGTGACTGTAAGTCTAACCTAGCTTTTCAGCTCTCTTTTGTTTACAGTGACTGGTTACCCTGGTTACCAGGCAGTAACCAATCAATGACTTGAGGGAGGGCCACATGGGTCATAACTGTTGCTTTTGAATCTGAGCTCAATGCTGAAGATCAATGGCAAACTCACTGAACAGTTATGTCCCATGTGGCCCCCCCTCAAGTCGCTGACTTACTCAGATTTAGAGAGCTGAAAAGCAGGATGTTGTGTTTTATTCTGTTATATGAGACATCCACTCACTCCAGCTTTTATATATTACATTTTTGGCTAACTAACTATATTAGAAACATGTTTTATTTTGCACAGCCTATCTATTTACCCAGTTTTTATTTTTACCCTGAACTGTTCCTTTAAGACGGGTGAATATAAAAACATAGGACGCCCCATTCAACAGCCTTACGAGTGCGCATATAGGACAGCGGTTTTTAGCAAGGATGTTCTAATATGCGTTCCGTACACTCCAACTTGCAGTGCAGCAGTAAAGAGTGACTGATGTTTATCAGAGCACAAGTCACATGACTTGGGGCAGCTGGGAAACTGACAATATGTCTAGCCCCATGTCAGATTTCAAAATGAAATATAAAAAATCTGTTTGCTTTTTTGAGAAATGGATTTCAATGCAGAATTCTGCTGGAGCAGCACTATTAACTGATGCATTTTGAAGAAAAAAAATTTTTTCCCCCATTACAGTATCTGTTATGCTTGTTATTCAGCAAAGTGACGTGATGATTGGGGTGGACACCTCTGAAACATTAGGTGTTTCTTTGTAAGGTTATGATCCAATTAAAGTGATCATGCTGTGAAGACAAGAGCTGCGCATTGGATGAATGCTTTGCTGATTGGGGTTTCTATTTACCCCTTTGCAGAGGCACCTCGAAGAAATATTTGATAACACAGTGGTACTGCCCATTGATGAAAAAAAAAAACCACATGGTGACTTTGAGCATAAAATGAGCAGCTAAACCTCAAAACAAGTTACTGTAAAATGGTCTCAGAACACTTCTGATATTGCTGGGTTTTTTTATTGTAATTTTCCAGATATTGCCTTCTACACTGCAAATATAATGAATTTGAAACAGCAGCACCATCTGCTGTGCATTACATCCAACTAGACACACTCATTAGAAAAATACATTGGTGAGAAAAAGAAAGTGTTGTGGTGTTTTGCTCAGGAGGTGAATTTAGGGAGCACAGGAGTCATTTAGCATTTCTCTAGTCTGAACTCCACGGCGCATCTTCTTCCGATCCAACGCGATGAGAGGAAGCGGAAGAGTCGAATTTAAGGGCAGAACTCCACTGGCATCTTTGTCGCAATTCCGACTCGCTGCGCAAAGACTCCCACGTTACGTCGGATGTGAAGGAAATAAGGTAAGTAAGCTTTTATAAGGTAAGCAGCTTTTATCCGACGCGACTGTCGAATGCAGACGCAGCTTGTAGCATTTGCATCTGACAGTTGTGTCGCGTTGGATCAAAGCTGCGACACCATCCGACTTTTGTATTACTTTCCTTATTTCCGTCACATCCACATCTTTGCGCAGCGCGTCGGATCACGGCAAAAACTACCATGGAGTTCTGCCCTTAGACTTTCCTCTTCTCAATAACTTAATAACTTCCATATCACTGTTTATAGCACTGCAGGAAAAAAAGGACAGATGGGCAACTAATAGTGATGGGTGAATTTATTCGTCTGGGGCAAATTCACTGTGAATTCGCTGCAGGCGAAAATTCGCCCGCGTCTCGTTTTGGACGCCGGTGTCCGTTTTTGGACACCTGCGCCCATTGTCGGCATCGAAAACGAGATGCCGGCGAAATTTCACCAGGTGAAATTTTTCTGGCGTTTCGCGAATCTTGGGAATGAAACACAGCGGCATTTTGCGAATTTTCCGTCGTTTCATGAATTTCTAATAGAAATTTTGGCGAAGTAAAACACTCCAGATTCGCCCATCACTAGCAACTAATGTTGGCATAGGGAATGTGGACATTTTAGTGAAAGCCACTGATCAATCCAAGGGTGTAACTATAGAGATAGCAGACCCTGCGGCTGCTGAGGGTCCAGTGAAAGAAAACAGGGTCCTAACATCATTTGCTGTGGGCTCTGGTAACTTCTAATTTTGACTGTGCCCTGTTATTCTGCACTGTTGCTTCCCTCAGATCATTCTGCAGCTCTGGATTGTGAGTGTAATGTTCCTGAGTTTAGATGAACCCTGTGCTTGTATTAGGGGGCGTAGGAAAGCAATTTTCCTCTCCATTACTCGCCTCCTGGTATTTTTAGCAAAACTGAGTGGACTCGGCCAAATAGAAGAGCAAATAAGAACTGTTTGTCCACATCACTGAAATGCCTCCTACATTATATTGCACCCAGCTCTCCGAAAAACTGCTGCATTGCACTTAAAAACAAGGAGACAGCCTGTCGGGGGGGGGGGGGGGGGGGGGAGATGTTTTCCCCAAACCAGGCACCGGGGATGCTGCAGGGTTATCCAAAACACAGGCATTACTAGAGGTGTGTTATGTTTTTACATCTACTTGTGTAGAAGGTGGGATAGTTGTCAGAGTAAGCAGGTGGGAATAGGGACCCCCCACCAGACATAAATAAACCTGAAATATAGAGACTATTAGCCAGCAGATGGCACTGTTGCAATTGCAGCTCTTACTTTGGGCATCCTTTTGTATTTTGCTGCAGGGCAAATGCTGTATATAGAGCGGATGTGAATTGATGCTGTATATGTTTGATGTGGAAGCAGCCCTGGGATCCAAACTGTAATTATATATAGTTTTTAACATCCTTATATCTCTCTGTTCTATGGCTATCCATTAGAAATGTCTCTGACACTATCTCCCTTACTTTGCAGTTCAATTTTGAAGCTCTTCTATCCTCTGTGTTACAATTACTACTGAAAACCCCTGGCCGATCTTCATGGCTGGCTTCTGCTACATTATTTCAGAAAAAAAAGCTGTACTTTTTCTACCATTGCATTCCTAATGGATGTATATTGGATTGCATTTCCAATGCTGTTTTGGGGCTTGCATCCCCTTTAATTCTCAAACATGGGGATATTTCAGCTAGTGATGGGCTAATTTATTCACCAGGCACGAATTAGTGGCGAAAATTCGCCTGCTGAAAATTCGCTAGCGTCAAAAAAAAAGACGAGTCGCGCGTCGCGTCATTTTCGGTGCACGACTCGTCCTTTTTTTTGACGCCAGCGAATTTTCAGTAGGCGAATTTTCGCTGTTTATTTTCTGGCTGACAAGTTAAACAAAAATAATTGGTGACCAGGGCCCCCCTATAAGTTAAAAACCAGGGTCCCCTTACTGCAGAAAATATTTTTTTTTAAATCTTTGTCGCCAGGGCCCCCCTTTACAAGTTTAAAAAAGAATTTGGGGCCCCATAAAATATTTATTTAAAAAAATTGGTGCAGGGGCCTATAGTGTATTAAAATAAAACATTGGTGGCCAGAGGATTAAAAAAAACCCATTGGTGTCTGTAGAATTGAACTTGTGGCTTCAGGACTTCAGTTATAGCTCCTTTTGTGACTTTGGGTATTTTTGCCGCTTCAGGACTTCAGTGTCGGCTCCTTTCGGGACTTCGGGTCTTTCCGCCTCTTCAGAACTTTGCATATGTTCGACACTTGTCCCCCCTGTCCCCCCCTGATGGCGGCCCTGCCATTATGTTCTACAGAGCTTATCTGTTATCTGCTGTGTAACCTGAGCCTTTTCTCCTTTGAATGGCTGCCCCCATGGCTACACAGCAGCTTATTTATATAAACAATAGTAGTGTTTCTGAAGCAAACACACCAGTGCAGGCAACACTGCATTATATTTTTATTACTTTAAAACACATTCATTTTTTGGTGTTACTTAAAAAAATGAAAGACCTCACAGAAGAAGCAGCTGTGATCGGTTCTTTTAATTGTCTTCTTTTTTTGCACTGAAATGGAGATTCCATAATTTATTTATTTTGTGCTTTCCATTTGTGACAGCTGAGCCTTCGTTCCTGGGCGTTATGTACAGTGACAACTTTATATTGTGCAAACCTTTCATATCTTTCCCCTTCCTTCTGTAACTGAGCTTGTAATATTGACTTCATGTCAGCAATCCGACGTGTCCTAAGCATTCAAGTCACTTTTATAGCAATAAAAATGAAGTTACTGGCAGCTGTTACAGCTGCACTTGCTTGCAGTTCCCTAAGTTCACCGAGAGACGCTGAAACCTATAAAGGGACCTGATAATGGATTTGTGATGTCACTCAATTAGCAGAGAATTTATCTTTTGTGCAGATTATATTGCACGATTTTATGAACTTCTGTTTGAACTTTTATGCTTTAAAGCTCTCCATCTTTTGTATTCATCTGTAGGCACAATGTGTGAAGTGCAAAGCATCGCGCTTTATGGCTCTTGAGACACAGTAGCGTCAATAATGCTTGTTCCTTTAAGGCTGCACGTATGGACCCTCTAGGTGAGGCATTTTCTTGATCAAATATTTGGCCTTGAAAGGGCCTCTTTTAACAATTCCCCTGCTCTGGAGACTCATAGCAGCCTTGTACTTACCTCCTGCAGGAGGTAAAAACAAGGGATGCACCGGATCCACTATTTTGTATTCGGACAAACCCCTGAATCCTTCCGAAAGATTTGGCCGAATACCGAACTGAATCCGAACCCTAATTTGCATATGCAAATTATGGGTGGGAAGGGGAAAACATTTTTTACTTCCTTGTTTTGTGCAAATTATGGATGGGAAGGGGAAAACATTTATTACTTTCTTGTTTTGTGCCAAAAAGTCATGTGATTTCCTTCCCTTGCCCTAAATTACATATGCAAATTAGGATTCGGATTTGGTTCGGCCAGGCAGAAGATTCGTCCGAATCCTGCTGAAAAAGGCCAAATCCTGGCCGATTCCCGAACCGAATAGTGATGGGTGAATTTATTCGCCAGGGGTGAATTCGCGGCAAATTCCCGCGATTTGCCGCTGGCGAATAAATTCGCAAAACAGCAGCAAAAATTTGCCAAAAAACGACGCGACGCGCGCCGAAAATGACGCGACGGAAACGACGCGCGACTCGTTTCACAAATTTTTTCGGCAATTGCCAAATTGCGCTGGAAATTCGGCGAAGCGAAACGGGTGAGATTCGCCCGTCACTAGAACCGAATCCTAGATTTGGTGCATCCCCAGTAAAAACTACTAATATCTTGAAACCTAGAAAAGAATGTGAATTGCTCCGTAGAAATTTTGATTGACAGGTGCTTCATCCTGATGGAATTCCGTGTGCATCTAATTCTTCCCCGGAATGCTGGGGGGCATGGAGGATAAAACAGGAACAATATACTATGAAACAATCACTTTAAATTCCAGACTGTCTTGATGAAAAGTTTATGCTTTTCTACAGTTCCCTTCATGACGTATAAACCATATCAGGGTGCTGTTCTGCAAGTGCATCGGGGAGCAGAATGCAATTTGCCCTCTGTTTAAGGGGGTTAATCATACTGGTTCAGTGTGAAATCTTCGGGGAGTTTTTCTTGCCAAGAACTTGGGCAGGTGCTTCAATTACTTCACTTTCAGAAGAAAGGATTTTCATTTCAGATGTAAATCTACAAAATACCTTGGCATTTTGAAGTTGTAGCTCTGTTTAAAGGGAAAACTAGCACCCTGCTGTAATTTTGCTTTTCTTTTTTAAATGAAATACAGGTCTATGGCGCAAAGTCTGTTAAAGGGGTGGTTCACCTTCAAGTTAACTTTTAGTATATTGTAGAAGGGCCAATTCTAAGAAACTTTTCAATTGGTCTTCATTGTTTATTTTTCATAGTTTTTTAATGATTTGCAATTTTCCTCGGTTTCTTTGCAGCTTCCAAATGGGGGTCACTGACACCATCTAAAAACAAATGCTCTGTAAGGCTACACATGTATTGTTATTGCCACTTTTTATTACTTATCACTCTATTCAGTCCCTCTCCTATTCATATTCCAGTCTCTTATTCAAATCAATGCAGGGTTGCTAGGGTAATTTGTACCCTAGAAACCAAATTGCTTACGCCGCAAACTGGAGAGCTGCTGAATAAAAAGCGAAATAACTATAAAACCACAAACAATAAAAAATGAAAACCAATCGCAAATTGTCTCAGAATATCACTCTCTACATCATACTAAAAGTTAACTCAAGGGTGAACAACCCCTTTAATAATGGTAGAAATGAATCTTGGAAGCACTGTGGGTTGCCACACATGAATGACTCAAGCAGAACGACCCACATTTCGTAGCATTCACGTCTATGGGAGACAATCTGCAGTGTGCCTTATCCAGGGTCAGACTGGGCTGGCGGGATACTGGGAAAAAACCCAGTGGCCCCTGGCTCTTGTGGTTCCAGATCCCGTACCCTGCTTTTCTGCCTGCCGCGCCCAGCCAGTCATGGCAAAATCACATCGCACACACGTGTGCCCCCCCCAGTGGCCCCGGGCTCCCCAGTCTGACTTGGGTCTTATCTATATCTTTTATGATATTAATTAAATTTGTGAGTTAAATGCGTCGTGACTCAGGGCTAATTGAAGAAACTGTGTTATCTAAAGTTATCTTAACTCATTTAATGCATTTAACCTTTTCATTAGCATACCAAAGCCCCATTGTTTTCAATGGTGAACTCTTTAATTGGATGGGATGCTGTGACACAATATTCTGTGCAATAAGTGAGATAAATGGGATAGATGAGTTAATTCTGTAGTTCTGAAGTTATTCTGTGTCAAATGCACAATCCAAAGTGGCTTCATCTGTACCTAAATTAAAGAAACTGTATATGTATGTTTATATTTTTGTTACCAGGGGAGGGAAGTAAACATCGGTCTGTCCATCCGATCCTGATAGCTGGGACATATATGGGTAGGGACAGACAGGGAGATTCGGGGAGATTCTGTCGCCTGGCGTTTTTAGCAGGCGACAGTCTCCCCGATTTTCCTTCTCCCTGTCCGTCGCTAGTATAAGTGACAAAGCGCCAGCGCCTGTGCACACGCTGGGCGGCGTTTTCCGGAATCGCGAGAAGTTTCCTCACGAAGTATCTTCGGGCGATTCCGGAAATCGCCGCGCAGTGTGTGCACTGGGGCTGGCGCTTTGTCACTTATACTAGCGGCAGACAGGGAGAAGGAAATTCGGGGAGATTGTCGCCTGCTAAAAACGCCAGGCGACAGAATCTCCCCGAATCTCCCTGTCTGTCCCTACCCTAAGGGTGATAAATGACCAGGAGGGAAAGTAACATATGTTGTTGTTGGTGGAATTTAAAAATAAGTAGGTAATTGGTGTGAATTTAGCCTAGGCACAGACTGGTCAGAGGAACAGGTAGGGTCTGTTTCACAAAATTCAAGTATTCCAGTCTGGTAAGGGATGTAATCGTAAAGAGTTGTCATAGGACCATAGACTAAAAGAAATGCAAGACTGGACACATTACTACATTGCAAGAAGCAGCACTCATAAATAGTGATGGGCGAATTTCTCCGGCAAAATTTTGCGATACGGCAAAAAATTGCGTAACACAAAAAAAATTGTTTCACAGGAAATTCATTAATTTATCGGCGAAGCGAAACAGGAGAAATTCGCCCATCACCACTCATGAAATCAAGAGTAACGTGAAATCAAGAGTAACGTCTAAATGCTCCTATAGACCCACCTATAAATTAGCCTTCAAAAGAATTTTTTTCCTAAAATGTGACATTGGATGTATCTGTTGTATGTCTGGATATTATATGGTTTATTATGCCCTGATTCTGTTGTCATTCTATTTTGCTGTGTGTTGAGTTTATGGAATATTTGTCACCTCCACAAAATGTTATTTAGAGAAACTATGTTTTCTAAACAGTTTTGCTGATGTTTCATGGTAATGTAAAGCTTTAGAGAACATTGACTGAACTTTTCTTATGGAGGAAACAAGTCAAGCTAATGCTGTTACACCCACGCTTCTCATTGAGATCTATTCATTATGAGTGTAACGCATGAAAATATGTCAACTAACTTCAAGTCATCAGGGGAATAATCATCCACTTCAACCATTTTAAGACCTTAATCCACGTTATTGTTTCTTTCCATTTAGTGCAAAATAGGGAAATGTTTTATTAAAATGCTGCAACCAATATTATCTCTAAAATTACATTTTGTTACTTTTCTGTTCATGCTGGAGAGCAAGAACATAAGGTGGTCTAGTAAATATCATGTTTAAATCACATTACCCACTGTCTTACCTATGTTAAACAACAACAGTCCCTTCCTAGAGACTATTATCCACTGTTACTATAGACACCATCTCTCCCTACTATACCTGCTATCCCACAGTCACACTCCCTTCCCAGAGACTATTATCCCACTGTTACTATAGACACCATCTCTCCCTACTATACCTGCTATCCCACAGTCACACTCCCTTCCCAGAGACTATTATACCACTGTTACTATAGGCACCATCTCTCCTACTATACCTGCTATCCCACAGTCACACTCCCTTTCCAGAGACTATTATCCACTGTTACTATAGGCACCATCTCTCCCTACTATACCTGCTATCCCACAGTCACACTCCCTTCCCAGAGAATATTATCCCACTGTTACTATAGACACCATCTCTACCTACTATACCTGCTATCCCACAGTCACACTCCCTTCCCAGAGACTATTATCCCACTGTTACTATAGACACCATCTCTCCCTACTATACCTGCTATCCTACAGCTTCACTACCTTTCTAGATGATTCTATTATGATACAGTGGAGTCTTCTTCTTTGCTTTCATTTGCCCACATTTGAAAAATGCTGTTGCACAGAGCAAAGCCCCCAAACACTGTCAGCAGGTGAAGTTGTATTTCTGAGGGGCGTCTGGTTACACAGGGCAGCTGCTGGCACCACTCACAACAGCTGCTCTAGACTTGCATGTGATACATGCAACTATGATTTACCCCAAACAGACAAACACAACCCAGCCAGCATTTAACCCTTTACCGGTCATCAGCATAGAATGACATGCATATAGTGCTAACCAGGTAGATTCTGTATTTCCACCTTGTGCTGGCAGAGCAGCACCAATCACTTGTGCCCAGGACTACAACTATTGGTGACTGGGGCCCTTTAATTTAAAACATAGACATGTACATATAGGGTGGAACATATTTGGGATTTTGGATAGAACTCAGCTATGTGCACTAGGGATGCACCGAATCCACTTTTTTGGATTCGGCCAAACCCCCGAATCCTTTACAAAAGATTCTGCCGAATAATGAACCAAATCCTAATTTGCATATGCAAATTAGGTGTGGGAAGGGGAAAACATTTTTTACTTCCTTGTTTTGCAATAAAAAGTCATGTGATTTCCCTCCCCGCCCCCTAATTTGCATATACAAATATGGCCGTGAATCCGCGAATCCGAATCCTGCCGATAAAGGCCTAATCCCGAACCCAATCCTGGATTCGGTGCATCCCTAATGTGCACAGAAATGTAACTTGAAGTGCCTGGGCCCTGCCATAGAACCACTAAAGCTTTAGGAAGTTGAAAAAACATATATTTAATTTTCACATTATTCAATCAACAATAGGTTGCACATCATTACTTTCTCTTACACGCCTGCTATCATTAGCTGGGGCCCCCAACTTTCCTGATTTGCTAGGGACCCCCTTCTCTGGTACAGAATGTCAAACCAAAAATGATCTTTTGCCTAATAAAAGAAAACACAATCCAAGCAACTTTGCACTAGACATTAATTACAAGCAGTGAATAACAATTGGATGGTGTTGGAGAGTGGGGGGTTTTACTGTCTTTTTATTCTTACCTAAATAACCTAAGTAATTCATACCTCCTTCTCTCATAGAAGTAAGTAGGGTCCTTTGGTTTTCTCCTTTTCAAACACATTTCTATTGCTCATACTGTTGATACAATGTAATACAAGGCAACAATGGTAACAACCAGGAATTAAGCAAATGCTGTGTTCACTAGCAATTGCATTTACAAATAACTTTAATAGCACTGAAATGTTTTAATAAAAATATAATTATGTTTTCTTTTTATTGGGCACATTTTTTATGTTTGGGTTGACTTGCCCTTTAACTCCAGCTCATTGTGAGAAAAGCAGGGAAAATATTTCAGGCTCCCTGTGGCACTTAATCACCTCCCCAAAAAAACTTTTGTTGTAGTGCAGAATCCAATCAGTGCAGGGAGCGTTCTCTGGGCTGTTTCTCTGAATAAAGGAAGAGTCAGAGAGAGTGAGTCAGAGAGAGAGAGACAGAGGCAGAAGCAGAGTTGCTACTATAGGTCTCCAGCAGACATGCTCTGCGGGCTCAACAAAGATTTGCACTCAGATTTTGGTGAGTCAGATTTTTCATTTCCAGATTTTTCATGCTGTTGATGCCGGGGTCCCTGCAGGAGCAAATGAAATACAAATTGAGGGATGTCATTTTTGGATACTATTGACTTTCTGCGCTTTGTTCTTTACTGCTTGTAACTGTGCAGCTCAGCTGGGCTAATTCTCCATGGAATGCTTTGGCACCTTTTAAATACATTTAATGGAAGTCAATGAAAATGTTCCGGTGACTGCGCGTAGCCTAGTCAATACTTCTCCAGCTTTCAGCTTTTCCACCCTGGATGCAGTTGTGCCAAGCTTCTGCCAGGTTGTTGCTCTGATACGGAGTTTGGAGAATTGCAAGAATTATAGGGATGGGGACAATGCAAAATAGACAGCGGATCCAGTGAATGCCAGGGGCCAGTGGAAATAATAGGGCCCATAAAGAGATACTGACACCTGAAATTAAACTATTTTTTTACATCTGTTATAATATTGGCTTTGAAAGCTACTTTTAAAGTATTTGCATGATGCTTTTACATTACCTGTCTGATCCCCCATGTTCCTGTATGAGGGGGCTGACATATTTGTGCAGCAGGAGTCCGTTAGCATTAGAAACTATAACTAACAGGCTGAGATGGGACAGTCAGGTTGGCAAAGTCAGAGTGTCAGAGAGTCAGGCTTAGGAACTTCAACTAATAATTATATACAAAAACAAACCTCTCAGCAAAAAATTATCAACATGACCTATAGGGAACATTTAGGGGCAGATTTACTATTATTCACCCAAAATCCTACGAATCTATTCGAAATTTGATAAGCATTTGAATATCGAAAGCATAGTTTTGGGCTATCATTTTGCTCGATATTCGATTTCTCGATGAATTTGTTCGATTTCACGAAAAAATCTTACTTTTTCCCTCGAGCCTCCGAAAAATTAGTGCGATTCGTACAATCGAAGCGTTCGATCGTACTAATGGTATTCACGCAGGACTAAGCAAAAGAAGCCCATAGGCTTCTATTGGTATTCGGTAGGTTCAATTAATTCCTTCGATCATCGAATGATCGAATATCTAATCATTGATCTATTCACTCTATTCGATATTCGATGATCGAAGAGGCCAAATTTGTATATTCGAATATCCGATTAAAGGGCAAGGAAAGGCCAAGAAATAAAATCCCATTTTTACTTTCTTTAATGACAAAGAAATCTATCTCCAATATACTTTAATTAAAAAAATGTGTACCGTTTTTATAAGAAACCTGACTGTATGCAGTGAAATTCTCCCTTCATTTAGTGCTGTGGATAGGAATTGTCAGACGGTCCCTAACTTCTGGCAGGGAAACAATCATACTTATGAACAGCAGGGGGAGCCCCTGCCTTACTTACCAGCCATGCAGAACTCCAGCAGCTTTGTTTTTTGATCATTTATAATGATCCCTAAGAAGCCCAGACCGATTTTTAAAACAGTTAGAATTGTTTGTATAATGTAAATTATCAGCTCACTATTCCTTCTGCAAAATCTCCCCTATCTCCACTGCAGTTCTAGCTGAGGCAGGCATCTTGGATTTCACTGGCTCCTCCTACCTATATTTTCACAGCCAACTGCAGCTCTGAAATCTCGCACATGCTCAGTTGAAATTTCTTGCTTGCCTAATAAACCTTCTAAGCTATTTTGAAATCTGACAAACTTCTGTGTTAGTGCTGCCACCTTGTGGAAGATGCTGTGTGCACTTCTCTTGATACTTCTAGAGTTTACTAAAGCTAGGCATTCTGGGTAGGATACTCAGGGCAGTGCTACAATCTGAGCATGCTCGTGAACTCATTTGCATGTTGTAGTCACAGTATGGACTCCCTCAGTGAGAGAACGCATTAGACAAAGTATGGGATTTTTTAAAAACTGTTTTTCTTTCAAAAAACTGTATATGTAGTTTGACTAACCATGTTTAGGTTGTACTGGTCAGGTTGTTAATATGTGTTTGATTTTGGCTGTGATTGGTGCCCTTTAAAGCAAGGTCATCAACTTGCCTTGTGGTGAAGATCTGCTACACTATACCTGGGAACTTGCTCAGCTGTATATAAGGAGCATCCAAACGAAACGCAGGGGAGCGCCGGTGTGTAAGGGCCCTAACACACTATAATCTATTATTCAATCTATTTAGGGTTAGGGGGTAATGTAATTAAAGTTGCAAAGAGAAAAACATTGCTCACCAATAAGAGTTAAAATCCGCATCTCGCAATGTAATATTGTTCCTTCTTAAGAAGCGCTTGAAGGCGTCGTAATCTTTTGGAGCAAACATTGCGACTTTTTCATTAAAACGTTTTATTACATTGACAGCGCAGTAGCGCAAAGTACAAAATTCGCAAACGGCCTTCCGCTGGCGGAAGTTGTCGCTAAACAGTTTCCGGGTTCGCAAAAGGTATATTGCATTCACGCAAAGCAAAATTTGTTTGCTCAAAGGCTTCACTTTTCAAATTGTGAATAGTTTTTGTGTTACCGACGTATGTTACATTCCCCTATTTGGTCTCATAGAAAAAGGGACTGGCCATGCTATAGGCTGAATGTTTAGCAGCATGAGAGGCTACTGACACCTGGGCCCACTGGGGGTTTTCCTGGTATCCTGGTGGGCCAGTCCGACACTGTATATAGAGAGGAAACAGACAGTTGTGCTTTCATGCCTGTATTGTGGTGTCCATATAACTATTACAAGGGAAATTAATACCGTGTTCTATTTAAATATGCAGTAGCAGCTTAGCACTGGGTGGAATAACTAGAAAGGTTATGAACACAGGAGGGGAAGTGAAGGAGGAGGAAAAACCAGTGTAGAGAGAGCAGCCAGGAATAAAGCTGACTTCTTCCCTGCAATCTGGCACCCACAGTTCCACAACACCCTTCACCAGTTTACCACACTTAGGGGCAGAGTTACTATTATTCCCAAAAAAATTTAGATTTTGCTCGATATTCGATTAGCATTAGATTTAATCGAATAGTTTTAGGCTACCCTGCTATTCGATCTTCGATCATTCGATGATCGAATAACGATCGAATAACGATCATTTGAATGAATTATTCGATCATTTCAATAAGTCGTACGATTCGAACGATCGAAGACTTCGATCGCACGAATCCTATTCGATCAGGATTTAGCCTCAGAAGCCTATGGGAGGGCTCCCAAAGGCTTCTATTACAATTCGGTAGGACCAATCTGGCAAATTAGGCAATCGAATAAATTCGATCATTTGATAGTTCGCTATTCGATGATCAAATAAACCTAATTTGCATATTCAACCAATCGAATTAATCCTACGATCGGAATTCGATCGAACTTCGATCTATTCACGTGAATTTAGTAAATTGGCCCCAAAGTGTATCCCCCTGCCAGCACCAAGCAGCTAACTGTAAGTGATGCGGTGCAGAGCCCACTTTGTGTTTGTATCGGTTTGTATATATGTCGTTTATATACCCCCATCACTCATTGTAAAGGTAACACTATATACATAGCTATATATACAAGAGCTTAGATTGTAAGCTCTGTGGGGAAGGGGCCTCCCTTCCTATGTTGTGTATTTATATTTTATTTTATTACTGTATTGTTCTATTAATGCATTGTTCTGTTGTTCAACATTGATGCATAAGTACATAGCATTCGCAATATATATGTTTGTGTGTAAGAAGCAACACCACTTGTGTTAGGAACTGCATGTTGATACTCTAGACCAGTGCTCCCAACTAGGGGATCATTAGCAACACACTGCTCACCAACCATTGGATCTTCCTCCCAGTGGCCTTAAAGCAGGTTATTATTATTATTTTTCAATTCCTGGCTTGGATGAAAGTTTGGTTGCATAAAGCCAGGTTTATGGCCAAACAAAGCCTCCAGAAGGCCTCCACATAGGACCTACCAAATAGCCAATCACAGCCCTTATTTGGCACCCCTGGGAACTTTTTTTTATGTTTGTGTTGCTCCCAAACTCTTTTTACATTTAAATGTGGCTCATGGGTAAAAAAAGGTTGGGGACCCCAGCTCTAGAAATATATATATATATATATATATATATATATATTATGTTCTGCTGGTGGATAACTATGGGAGTAGAGAAGGGGTTAATAAAAAGAATTGCTGTATGAAAGGGTTATGGATGCTTTGTCAATATAAGTTTCCTAAACATGTGCTCTGCTCTCTCGTTTATAATATCATGTCCTCCCCCTGCCATACAGTACCACCCTGCATTCCATGCCATGTCCAACCACTCTTTCCTCACTTGCTTCTCTAATGGGACCTACTCTCTGCACTTGTATGTATGTATATTTGTTTTTTTTTTATTAATTATTGGTTTGCTCTCCGGCCATACTTTAGTGAGGAGGAGAGCAATTGTGTGCACAATGTATAGAGCTGCTAGTACTGTACATGCGTTAACAAATTAACTTGTTCAATCAATACTATAATCAATATGACTGCAGGCTAATTCCCCCATCGCCCCAGAATCAGCTGTTTTAACAGCCAGCTGAGCGTACTGGGTCAATCAAAAAGCTTGCTGCAAGTATTTATTGGGTTATTGCAAACGCCACACTCTGGCATTTTTGGCCCAGGTTTAAGACTCGACTAGTGAATGCATTCTTTTTACTGGCTGCAATAAGTTCTTGGTTTTGTAGAAAACATTTTATTACATTTTTCCACTACTCTGCTGCTGCACTTGCTTTATATATTGCATGTATCTTGCTACCAAATACAGTCCTGCCAAGGGCTTCTCCGTGGATCTTATTGTTTATGAGTCTCATTTGTTTGAAGAACCAGCAGACAATGCCTTCCTGGTAGCATTTTTGCATTACTAATAAACTGTCCTAATGGATAAATGAGTGGAAATCCAAGCTCCATGGCTCAAGATGACTTTCCAAATTATACCATATACAGGGTTTGGTATACTAAATTTGCATGGGGTGCATTTTGGACTCTGTAGTGACTTGAAAATAGAAATATTATCTTTTGAGTGGTTGTCCACCGGGTACCCATTTTGCCACATTTGCACCCATCCCAAGCTGATCAAGTATGTCGTATTCAATCCTGCAGCTTTTAAATTCAAGACTTACTGTATATGATTTCCCAGGAACCTTGAATCTGATGCCTTTAGGAATTGTATTTTGCCACAGCCAGAACTGGACATGATTCAGACACTTCTGGACTCTTACCTTCATTGTATCTATATTACCGCCCATGGGTCAGGCCTTGGCCTGGTTTTACCTTAGCTCTGTCCCAGCACCCCATAATCTGATAATCTCCACTGACTGTGTAACAAGGTGCATAGGACATGAATAGCTATCTATTCTTAAAGTACCTCCACTACCTTCCAGTATCACCACGTGTTCTGTATTTATTCAGCTTAGTAGGGCCATTATTATTTCTCACCTACTTACTTATTAGTCACTGAATGCACCTTCTGAGAGTTTTTTGAACTTCATTTTTCTTCCTCTCAGTGCTGAAAGGCTATATGTTGCCTGTCTTTGCATTGGGGGCAGCGATCATTAAGTCAATCCTATCAGATTCTCACAAGGGGGTATATTTATCAAAGAGTGAAGTTAAAAGTGAAGTTCCGCCACTAGAGGGAAATTCTGCCGCTCTCCATTAATTTCTGCGGGATTTTTAAAGGCGTATTTATCAAAGGGTGAACTTTCACTTCACCCATTGATAAATAGGATAATTTATAAAAATCCCACAGAAATGAATGGAGAGCAGCGGAATTTCACTCTAGTGGTGGAACTTCAGTGATAAATTTACCCCAAGGAATTGTTGTCTATAAATAGGCACTAAATTATATCCTTTGATACATAAGGTGCCATATTGCTTCACGTGTTTTTTGTTGGAAGCTCTTGGGGTTTTCTTGGAGTTGTCGTGTGGCAAAAGCTGGAAACGCATACAGTAACCGCCCATAGCTGGAGTTTTGCAAATATACCCCAGAGATGAATTAATGGCAGAGGTTATTAATGCTAGGGAGGAGGACAACTATTTGAATGGGTTGAGGTATGTATGTGTGGTGTCCAGTGGCAGTTGTCTAGTCCTGGAAGGCAGGGATCTTACGCTGGGCTCTATATAGATACACTGGGACAGGTTGTTTATAGTAACACTGGGATGGGCCATGTATGAGGAAGGAATATGCAAGTAATGCTCATGTTCTTTTCATTGTAATGAAAGCTATTCATACCTAGGCAGGACAAGAGGAATTCACACTAGCTTTATTCACACTAGCTGTATTTTAGTTTCTACAATTAGTCTATCCAGAAAACAAAATTGGGTGTGCCAAATAAATATAGATGTGCCGCTAAATAGTTGATTATAATTGCATTGAATGGAGCTGCACTCTATGTGGTCCCAATAGTGTGGTGACATATAGACCACTTTAATAGCGACCAAAGTTTTCTATGCAATACATTCTGTGCTGAAAGACACTGCCACTAGTAATTATGGAGCCCATACAACTAAGCTAGCGGCATTCACCTACCAGGGGGCAACAACTATTAATGTGTATACCTGGGCTCCATGCTCAGTTGACTCTGCCAACAAGTTGAATGACTACACAAGGCCTTGATCCACCTGACCATGTACCAGTTATCCAAAACCCTGCCAATGATCCACCCAAACCATGCACACTTTTCATATTTCACCTTTGTGCCTTCTAGAGCCACCCATCTCACAAACACTCTGTACCCCACCAGTTGGCATCCCCGCTGGAAGATGTCACCCTTGGAGCATATGGCCAAGTTAAACATTCCCTTCATGGTGTATTGGGAGTCCCTGGTAATCCGTGGCATAGATACCAGAAGGTTTTTTTTTCCATGGCCTAGGTCATGGCATAGCTAATCCCTGGTGGGCCCCGGTACAGGATGGGCACCTGGGACCCCTGTCGGGCCCTTATCTCTATAAATCGCATGCTGGAGTGTTGATGGCATGTGTGCTGTAAAATATCCCCCTAGATAACCGCCTGTCAAAACCATTATCGTGGCTCGGATGGGCCCCAAGGGGGTGGGGGCCCTGGTGCAATTGCACCCTCTGTACCCCTGGCCTAGGTACCAGAGTCTTTTTAAACAAATCTTTATATTGCAGATCCCATCTCTTCCTCCCCATTTGGTGCTATTATCTAATATCCTTGTCAATATGGGGTAAGCTGGAAGGTGAAATTATTCAGAATAAAAAATTCAATAAATCACCTGCAACTCCTGTTCAAAACAGAAGTTAAAAATAAGTCCCCCTCAGATAGTCTCCAAGGAGGAAAACAGCTGGATTGACAGGTGCACACATTAAACACGGACACTGTTTAGAAGTTCCTTTAATATTATTAATAATGTTTAAGGCTCTTCATGTTAGAGGTTGCCAAGGTGACAGTCATAGAGTGGCCAACTTGGGTGACCAGTCACCTTTCCCTAGAATCTTAATAGTTTCATAAGATTATTTTGCTGAATTGGTAGTCCGAACTACAGGGTATACTCTACATGTGTTCTAGCCAGCAATTGCCAAGACCAATATTGGCCTAGGCCTTCAAGGGCTGCAAGAGATCCTGACATCAGGACTTGGACTCTAAGGTCTAAATTATATATATATATATATATATATATACATATATATATATATATATATATATATATAGCACAGAGATCCGCACTCACAGGTCTTATAGAAAAAATAATAAATATTTTATTGCATATGTGACAGTCACATATGCAATAAAATATTTATTATTTTTTCTATAAGACCTGTGAGTGCGGAACTCTGTGCTGTTGATTTCTATCGATAATTTTGGAACTGCACCCAGGCACATTTAACTACTTTGTCGAGAGTGCCGGCTTCAGTATGGAATATATATATATATATATATATATATATATACTGTAGCTATTAGATGAAGAACTGTCTACAGCTTGTTAATTCAATAGAATTTAAAAAAAGGCTGGTAGGAAATATCTTGACAGGGCCGAGACTGGTATTTCTCTTTGTACCTGCATTATGTCAGTTGTGTTATTTCAAGCGGTAAAACATTTATGTCTAACAAATGGTTATCTGTTTGATCTTCTAGATGATGGGCCCTACTCCAAAGGAAACAAAGATCCAGCCGGAAATGATTTGGCTTTGGTCTCCAGACGGCAGAGCATCCCAGGTACATAATTAGGAAGCAGCAATATTCAGTTTGTACTAAAGAACTGTTAAATAGTGATGGGCGAATCTATCCCGTTTCATTTCACCGTTTTTGACGCGCGATGTGTTGTTTTTTTTCACATCAGTGAATTTTCGCTGGCGTTTCGCGGGAATTTGCCGCGAATTCGCTCCTGGCAAATAAATTCGCCCATCACTACTGTTAAACTGAGTTTAGGCTAGTGGTAGGGAGTTGCCTTGAGTAACCAGTTATAATGAGGGACAACACAGATGAGATAGCTTTCCTTATTTTTTCTTCCAGTACCTTTCTCACTACTACTTTGAATATTTGCTGCAGGCTTCCCCACTCCGAGAGTTCTTAACTGTGAGCAATGAACTGGTTGTCATCAAGAAAAATTACTCAGCTGCACTACATAGATCTCTTTAATTCACCATGACCAAGCACTTCTGCATAAGGCCTCTACATAAAGAGAAGTTATATATTGTGTGCTACTTTATTTTGTTCTCTGACTGCAAAGTATATAAAAAGAAAATGCTTACTATTGCCTCTTTCATGGAGTCCTGCTGCTTCTAAGCCAGGGATCCCCAACCTTTTGAACCCGTGAGCAACATTCAGAAGTAAAAGGAGTTGGGGAGCAACAGTAGTATGAAAAATGTTCTTGGGGTGCCAAATAAGTGCTGTGATTGGCCGTTTGGCCATGTGGATTGTCAACCTACATTGAAGCTCTGTTTGGCAGTGCACCTGGTTTTTATACAACCAAAACTTGCCTCTAAGCCTGGAATTGAAAAATAAGCACCTGCTTTGAGGCCACTGGGAGCAACATCCAAGGGGTTGGAGAGCAACATGTTGCACACGAGCTACTGGTTGGGGATCACTGTTCTAAGCTATAGCCGGCATTGTCATCATGGATGGGATCTAACTTGGGGAGTGGTGGGGGGGGCGCAGAGTTCTCTTTTTAGTGGTGCCAAAAGAAGTGATGACCAGTATACTTTATATTTAGTTTGGGTCGGGGAAAAGCTGTTGTAGGTGGGCAAAAATATCCACATAGAACAGAAGCAGGGAGAAAGTAAATTTCTTCTCTTCCTTCTTCCAACCACAATTTCCAAGGGGATATACTATTGCAGCATTTTATTCTCATAATGATCTTGCAGGCCGTTTAGGAACACTGGACAAGCTTGAATCTACCAGTTGCAACCAACCAGTACTTCGTTTTCTCTAGTCAACCGCTAAAGAAATATAATTAGCTTTCGTGGGATTTCTTATTTAAGGGGGCAATCTTATCAAAATGTGAGATTAGGACTCACCACAGAAAAACTCACTCACTTATTCATTCATGGGATTTTTAGAATCCTGTTTAATCGTGGAGTTCACTATGTGATAAATATGCTTTTAAATATCCCATAATAATATAATGGATAAGTGAGTGAGTTTTTCTGTGGTGAGTTCTAATCTCACATTTTGATAAGACTGCTCCAAGGAATCAACCTGTTGTAACAGCCACAGACATATGCGCCCACTGTAGTATGCTGGAAATAATAGTCCAGTGCCCCCTCGCTTTTGCTGGCTAATAAATTATTTATCTGGCTCACAATCGGAACATAGTCCTCTGCCGATGCCTGAATTCCTTCTAATGTTATGCTGAATATATATTAAGGGATCATTCATTGTGCTGTAGTAATGTTAGTATGCATTCTTCATTACTGCTGGGGTTCCCACTTGCTGACAAACAGGCAGTTCTCAGATGTGTTATTTATATATTATTTCTTGACCAATGATGCGTTATGTACAGCACTCCCCATGTAATAAGGCAAATTGTAGGGGCCATAAAATTTGCCTTGGGCGGCCTGCGGCCCCATTCGTCAAATTCTTTAATGTCTCAGCCCCTTCTTTGTCCGAGTCCTGGATCTCCAGGTACTGTATACTCCACTTGTTGCCTAGGGATTACTCTGCTTTTATATGACCTACATAAGACTATAATTTGGAGGGCGCACACCCTAATTAATGTTGACGTGCTAATCCAATGGAGACCTCCAAACTGAAGCCTCCTTACACATAAATCCATAAACAAAATATGAGGATCACACACTCAATTACTGATTAAATTCATTTTTTACTTTTTATCATTTAGAGTGCGATCCTCATATTTTGTTTTTGGATTCATATGGCATACATCCAGCTATATACTGTACAGGTTCTGTTATCCATAAACCCATTATCCAGAAAGAAATTTTTAGAGATTATTTCCTTTTTCCCTGTAATAATAAAACAGTAGCTTGTACTTGATCCCAACTAAGATATAATTAATCCTTATTGGAAGCAAAAACAGCCTATTGGGTTTATTTAATGTTTATGTGATTTTCTAGTAGACTTAGGGCATGAAGATCCAAATTATGGAAAGATCCATTATCCAGAAAACCCCTGGCCCCATACCTGTACATCCTTCAAACTTCTACTGCTGCTAGAATGTCCCACAACTGCTTATTGTTACTTTAACATGGTTTTCGTGCCCTCTTCTTCCACTGATTCCCAGGCAGAGACCTTTTTCTAAACTTGTACGACAGCTATTGACTAACTAAAATACTTCGATAGATTTTTATGCATTTCTTTTGATGTGTGGATTAATGAATTCATTGCTTCTGTAGGAAATGATATCCCCCCTTATCAGTATAAAGAGTTACATGGACATATAAAGGCATTTCATATAGGTCATGAAACACTGAGGTTCCTTGTATTACCCTTATAGTTTAAAGTAGTACAGGTATAGGATCCATTATATGGAAACCCATTAAGCAGAAATCTCTGACATTTACCATAGACTCCATTTTATCCAAAAAGACACATTTAAATAGTTTTTTTTCCTTTTTCTGTGTAATAATAAAACAGTAGCTTGTACTTAATCCCAACTAAGTTATAATTAATCCTTATTGGAAGCAAAACCAGCCTATTGGGTTTATTTAATGTTTACATGATTTTCTATTAGAATTAGGTATGATGATCCAAATTACAGAAACATGGGTTATCTGGAAACCCCCAGGTCCATTCTGGATAACAGGTCCCATACCTGTACATTGTTTCTTATAATATACAGATTTCATTGAGATAGAAGTGATATCATTAAACATTTGATAAAAGAAATCTAAAGCTAAATAATCTAAAGAAATCTAAATCTAAATAAAATCTGCAATTTAAGCATTCTAGTTTTCCTTAAAAACCCTTTATGTCATGGCCAGTGCAATGTAGCATTTCAATGAAAATATTAGAATTATAGCAGGATGCCAACGCTTGGAAACTACCAAAGATGACAGGTCTTCAATAGTGATGAGAAAATCTGTCTTGTTTCGCTTTGCCGAATAATCCCCGAAACTGGAAAAAAATGAAAGAAATGGAGAAACATTTACTAATAGTGATCGGCGAATCTGCGGCAAACTAAGATATAATTAATCTTTATTGGAAGCAAAAACGGCCTATTGGGTTTATTTAAAGTTTACATGATTTTCTAGTAGACTGAAGGTATGAAGATCCAAATTAAATTATCTGGAAAGCCCCAGATCCAGAGCATTCTGGATAACAGGTCCCATACATGTATTGACTTTTTTTCGTCTCTGCGACAATATTGTCTTAGCAACTTTTTTTTGCCTTGGAGAAAATTTTCGTGGTGGACGTTTACGTGAAAAATATTTGCAGATGGCAAAGTGTGGAAGTTTTCTGGCAAAAAAAAAACTTGCTCATCACTAGTCAATTAAATGCCTCAAATTCACTGTGAAAGCCCAAGATCTGTTTGAAGGAGTCAGGCAGCAATGATGCCAAGTGTCTCTTTATAGATCTCAGAACTTTAAGCAGCTTGGCAGTGATAAATGTTGGTCCCCAATTTTCAGGGATGAACAAGTTATGCAACTGTGCAACGGATTTTGTCATTCTGAAACTCCAGCTTCTACAGGACCATGGACAGCAGAAGGAAGATTTTTGAATAAAGGCACTCTGTCTTGATTTTATATACGTCATAGTATACTTCTTAATACACAAAGGTCATCATTAGTGATGGGCTCATTTATCCCGTTTTGCTTTTCCCAAATAATTCACAAAATTTGCAGAACAGCGAAAAATTTGTGGAACAATTTTGACGCCCCTGACAATTTTGACACCCACCTGCATTAAAGTCAATGGGTATCAGAATAATTAAGACGAGCGTCAAAATAGTCCCAGGCAACAAATTTTTGCCAGCAACAAAATGTGGAAATTAGCTGCTAATTATGGGGCAAAGTCACTAGTGACACATTCGTCGCCATGGGATTTTTCCCCAGTCCGCAGCAAAAAATGCGAATTTGCACTCAGGGAGGCGAAAAGTAGCAAAGTTGCTCTACACTTATTTCAACAGGCAAAGCACATTCACACGGCGTGAAGTTAAAAGTATAATAGAATATAACAGCCACTACATTCCACTACACAAGCCCAGGAAACCTTTAATAAATAAAATAAAGTTGTCCAATTGCCCTAAACATTGTCCCCTGTATAGTTGTGTTGCCATATATTAGGAAATGTAGGGGGAGAAATTACGCTATTGTTCAGACTATCACCCTAAAAAAAAGTAAAAGACGCCAGCGTTTTTTTGGGACTTTCTTTTTCAAACCTGGGGAAGTAACGTCTAGCGCAAGAGGTAACGTTCAGTAAAATGTTCATCTTTGAGAATTAGTGTAGTTACGTCCCTTCATCAGTGCGCAGCTTCACCTAGAATAATGCTGTGAAGTTGCGCTAGTCTATCTACTTCGCTAGAGAATTTTCGCCAGGGACAGTGTTAGTAAATTGGCAAGTTTGCGAAATTGCGTCACACTGGTGAATTAGCTCTAGCATTAGACACTTTGCACTTAAGTGAATTTGTCCCAATGTATCTTTCTTACTATGCAGAGTGATGTCATCGGTTATAATGAGCGCTGTCAAATGATTTCTTAAG
Source organism: Xenopus borealis (assembly GCA_024363595.1). NCBI lineage: Eukaryota > Metazoa > Chordata > Amphibia > Anura > Pipidae > Xenopus > Xenopus borealis. Next base: position 113,386,060 of record CM044438.1, read on the forward strand.
GTCTGTATTATAAGAAATAATATTCACCTTACTTTTAGGCTGGGAAACCTCCATAATTATGCCAGGGAGAATGGCACTGATGCTCATTTATAAACAGCGGGCTTTAACATATAGCAACCAGTTGCTAATGAGTATGTTTCTTTTTCAGGCAGCTGCAGGTAGAACAAAGATAGAGTTTTTACATTTGTGTGACTATGGCACATACTGGCACTTTGTTAAAGCGTATAGGTATGTCAGAAACCCATTTCCAAACAGTGGAGACGATTTTTATGGAGCAAGGTAGAGAGTTCCAGAAATAGGAGCTCCTCTGGAAAACTCCTTCATAAAAAATATTGCGTTTAACAAACCAAATTTGAACCCTTTTGTATAGTCACCTTTACATTGCTTTAAAAAATCACTTGATTTCAAACAGATGTTCACCTTCAAGTTGACTTTTAGTATGTTGTAGAATGGTCAATTCTAAGCAACTTTTCAATTGGTCTACCTTATTTTTTTTTTTACAGTGTTGTTATTATTTGGCTTCTCCTCTTGATTCTTTCCAGCTTTCAAATGCCCTGTAAGACTACGAATGAATTGTAATTGCTACTTTTCATTAATAATTTCTATTCAGGCCTCTCCTATTCATATTTCAATCTTTTTCCAAATCAGATTATGGTTGTTAGGATAATTAGGGACCAGATTGTTGAAATTGCAAACTGGAGAGCTACTGAATAGTGATGGGCGAATTCCCGCGATTCTCCGCTGGCGAATAAATTCGCGAAACGCCAGCAAAAATTCGCCAGCAAAAATTCACCAAAAAAAAAACGAGTCGCGCGTTAAAAAAAGACGCGCGACTCGTTTCGTGAATTTTTTCGCCAATCCGCGAATTTCGCTGGAAATTCGTGAATTTTTCGGCGAAGTGAAAAGGGTGAGATTCGCCCATCACTACTACTGAATAAAAAGCTAAACTATTAAAAAAAACACACACAAATAAAAAAAAACAATGAAAACCAATTGCAAATTGTTCCAGAGTATCGCTCTACTCTCTACAGCAGACTAAATGTTAACTCAAAGGTGAACATCTGCTTTAAGGCTTGGAGTGTGCAAGACCTTGGAGTGCTCTAACCCATAAGATGTTGTAGACCAGGGGTCCCCCAACCTTTTTTGGTCCGGGGACCAGAGTCGAGGCAAAAGTTTTTTCAAGGACTGGTGGTGGGTCTGGGGGGTCAGGCGGGGGTCGGCGTCCTATTCGGCGTACCAGCGTCCAATTGGGTGTGACTGTCCACAGCCCGGTGGTTTGGGACCCCTGTTGTAGACCTTATAATACAAAAGCAATAACACGTTCCAGTGCTTACAGATTCTATATTCCCCTACAAGAGGCAGTGTGTAGTTCCTACCAGCACTATGTGTTGCTAGTACCAGCTTCAGTCTGATTTATGGAGCTTAGAATGTGACCCCCAGACATCATGCCTTGCTAGGAGCCCGTTAGTCTCTAACCTGAAATTCTACAGGATATTTAGAGCCGCACACAGAATATTTATATATACCTGACATACACAAACCATGGTGATGGTTTCATCTGCTCTATGTCCTCTTGGTTTGTGCAAGTCATCCAAGAGCCGCACGGTTTCCTTCACAGCAGCAGGATACTCTGCTACATTTTACATTTTTTTGCCAGAAGAGAAATTAAACTGCAGCTAAGGAGCATTAATATCCCAGCAAGGTGCCATCTGCAGTCATATATTGATTTGTGCGTGTGGTTGGCTCCAGGAACTGATAATTCTAACAGCAGCAGCAGGACCGGCTGATAAAGGCCGACATCACATGGAGAAAACCAGTCATCCATAAGGGATCACACAGGAGCTAAAAGAAACTTTTTCCCCTTCTGTGCCAGCTCTGTGTCTGGTAATCTGTCGACGCTGTGACACGGTTACATTTCTGCACTCGCCACAGAAAAGCTACAGTCAATTTATTTTACTCTCTTTTGGTTTATTTTCTACTTTCCATTAAATAATCTAAATGTAATTTGCAAGACAGCCCGGGAATTTGATTTAGTGTAACTATGTTGAATGGCAGGAGACCATGACATGGTTTTACTGGATCACAGTACTGAATGTGCAGTATATTGCATCTTCTGATGATATATAGATAGAATGCATTCAGAGCTATCATATGAGGGGTGCCCATAGAGGTTCTGGTATTGGGCTTTGCAGAACAGAAGATTGAGGTAGGATTTGCTCTGCTTCCTGGCAAATACATAGTTACATGGTTAAATTGGGTTGAAAAAACACACACCCGTCCATACTTTCACATAAAATATATATGCTCATAGCTATACTAACTATAGAGTTTAGTATCACAATAGCCTTTTATATTATGTCTGTCCAAGAAATCATCCAAGCCCCTCTTGAATTAGCCATCACAACATCACCCGGCAGTGCATTCCACAACCTCACTGTCCTCACTGTGAAGAACCACCTACACTGCTTCAAATGAAAGTCCTTTTCTTCTAGTCTGAAGGGGTGGCCTCTGGTGATCCTCTTTATGGGTAAAAAGGTCCCCTGATATTTGTCTATAATGTCCTCTAATGTATTTGTAATCAAGTCCTCTTGCAAGCGCCTTTTTCCCAGAGAAAACAACCCCAACCTTGACAGTCTCCCTCATAATTAAAGTCTTCCATCCTTCTAACCAGTTTAGTTGCACTTAGTCTCTGCACTCTCTCCAGCTCATTTACATCCCTCCTAAGGACTGGAGTCCAAAACTGCACTGCATACTCCAGATAAGGTCTTACTAGGGATCATCTATAAAGAGGTATAATTATGTTTTCATCCCTTGAGTTAATGTCCTTTTTTATGCAAGAAGAGAACTTTATTTGCTTTAGTGGCCACAGAATTACACTGCCCAGAATTAGACAACTTGTTATCTATAAAAACCCCAAGATCCTTCTCAGTTAAGGAAACTCCCAACACACTGCCATTTAGTGTATAACTTGCATTTATGTTATTTTTGCCAAAATGCATAACCTTGCATTTAAACAATTAATAAACATTTTTTTATCTCTGTAGAGGAGTTCCGAGGGGTTACCATCGTGGAGCTGATTAAGAAAGAAGGGAGTACATTGGGACTGACCATCTCTGGTGGTACAGACAAAGATGGAAAACCAAGGGTGTCTAACCTAAGGCCAGGAGGCCTGGCAGCCAGGTAACATCAATAGTTGTTCCTTTAACTGCATTATATAATGTCTGCTCAATGTATAACCAAACCACTGATGTTGAGTCCTCTGCCAGCCATTGGTAGATGGATATTGGGAGCATCCAAGGTAAGGATGCTAAATTCTGATACTTTAGTTAACTTTGGGCTTTCTCTTGTCAGGAGTGATCAGCTGAACATTGGGGACTATATCAAGTCTGTGAATGGCATCAACCTGACTAAACTACGTCATGAAGAGATCATCAGCTTGCTGAAAAATGTTGGCGAGCGAGTGGTCCTAGAAGTGGAGTATGAGCTGCCCCCAGCTAGTAAGTGCCATAAGCAATAGCTAAGTGGGTGATGCCTATTTAGCTTTCAGGTGCAAGTATACTGTGGCTGCTGTACACGCACAGCACTATTTGGCTGGAGAGCACACTGAAAGTTAAAGGCCATTTGCAGTCACAATATACAGTTTATTTTTCATTTTAGACTAGGTGGAACATTTAAAAACCATAAGTCTTGTTTTGGCACCTTGTCTCCTTTTTACCCATCTATCAAAAATACAAAAAAAGCCCATAGTCCTATAGACCTATTCAGCAGCTTATCTGCCCATATAAGGCCATCCTATGGGCCCACCCGGCTGATATCTGATCAAAATTGGGTAATCCTTGCACCAATGGCTCCTGTTCCCACTGTTGTAGATTCAAATTGTTTGCTCTAGGGTCAACAATACAACTAAGCCCAATATTGACCACCATAGGTGGGCATATCAGAGAAAAGTTCTGCTTGTTTGGCAAACTCAACAATTGAGTATATATTATAGTGTATGGCCACCTTTATACAGTGTCACAACTCTCATTGGCATGCAGTGAAGCTTCACTGGGGATTTGCAGTGCTTACTTTACTGCCATTCACAGAAACATGAACACTGCACATCACTGTCCTGCTTGCGCCTAAGAACCTTCTGGTCTTCTTGCAGCTCCAGATAACAGCTCAGCCATCATCCCAAAGACTATTGAAATCACCTTGTGCAAAGAGGGCAACAGCTTTGGATTTGTAATGAGAGGTGAGCATTGTCTTTAATGTGTTAAAGTGCATTTCTGCCTATTTTGATTTACAATATTTACTTTTTATTGAACTTAATTATGCACATAGGCAAAATCTTCTTTTTACACTTTGACCTCAAAATGAGTGGGTATGTAGCCTTTGACCCTTTCTAACAATGGTCCCTACACTTATGAGGGCCTCACCTTTGGCATACTAACCCCACAATATTTCTCCTTGGTGGAGTACATAACTGCTCTTGTACACTAGCCTTGACTATCTTACAGCCCTGGGGTGTACCAGAACAGAATACTAGTCACTATTCATCCATGCACCCTGGCTTCATTTAGGGTTGGTAACCTTAACTTTGGTCTCCTGTATTGAGCTTTACCCCCACCTAAGGCCCTCTGGCAGATCCACTTCATGCTATGACAGAATCTAGAATGAGGGGTCAAGTATACTGTATGTTCCTTCCCATTTTATACAGTAGGAAACCAAAAACTTCTTTAACTACCCTTTGGCCAATGGGCAATCCTTCCCTCCCTGAGTGATTAGGTTATCTAGGACTTCTGAAGTGTAGGCTTAAGTTAGGACCGGAGGCTGGAGCGTGTATGTTATCTTGTTATAGGCAAAGTGAAGGCCACCTTGCTTTCTTTTCTTTGCTCTTCCTTCTTCTGTCTATCTTAATGGGAACCAGTCTCCTGATAAATGGGGCCAGTTGTGTTCATTAAACATGACTCCATCAAATACTGGAAATGTAGTTCTGACTGTTTGAGGGTCAAGGGTTCACTGTTATTCCTAGCTACTATTTAGTGGAATTGCAATACAAGCATTATTCCTCAAAACACTTGTATTTGAACCATGGCATATATTTACTGGAGTTGATTATCACCACCCTTAACTGTGGAATTATGCTTGATACAGGGTAGTGCCTATACTGGCATAGTGATATTGTATCTCTCTCTCTCTACAGGTTATGGGAAAACAAGCTGTTAAGCTCATAGTTGTTTCCTACCACCAGGTCTTGCCTGCTAAGCCACACTTCCTAGTTACCTCTCATAAAGGAATTATAACTAGTGATGGGGGAATCTACCCCGTTTCGCTTCGCTGAAAAATTCCCGAAAATTTTCAGCGAAATTCTCGGAAAAAATTTGCGAAACGAGTCGCGGCACGTTTTCATTGCGGTTTGTCGTTTTCGTTGCGGCGCGTAGTTTTCGACGCACGCCAGACTCGTTTTTTTTTTTGACATTTTCGCCAGGCTAGTTTTCGCTGGCGTTTCGCAAATTTATTTGCCAGCTGCGAATCGCGGGAATTCGCCGAGAATTCGCCCCTGGTGAATAAATTCACCCATCACTAATTATAACACAACAGGAGGGCTGTGGCAGGGGATAAGGAAGACTGAGAAGTGTAGGGAAAGTGCCTTGGCCAAATAACCTTTGTAGAGGCTTAAGAATGAAAAATAGCAAAAGAGGAATAACTATATATGTAGTGATGGGCGAATCTCCTGCGATTCGATTCGACTAAAGATTCGCGAATTTCTAGAGAAATTCGCGTATCGGCGAAAAATTTGCGAAACGAGTTGCGGGACGCTTTTGACGTGCCGTCGCGTCAACTTTGACGCAGTTTTAGTGATACCCTCAATTGGCTTATTTAGCAAAGCCTCCCATAGATTTTGGGCAGGAGCAACACCCAAAATACTATGTATCATAGCCTCTACATCAGAGGCACCGATAGCTTCACCACATTTATGGGTCATGGTAACCAGGGTCAGACTGGGCCCAGACCCACTGCACACATCCTTCGTTTCTGACCTCAACCCCCACCCAATTGAAGAAATTACTCTTGCAGGTATGTGCTGGCAGGGTGGTAGGGTGCAGAGGGGGATTAGTGGCTGGGGAGGGAGCTCATAGAGATGCAGGTGCCCTGATTAAGCAGCCCCAGTGGGCCCATGCACATCCGACGCTGATGATTTCCAATTCCTATAACCTATAAAGCAGTTGGAATCATAAGCTGGTATCCATTTCACTATACATGCTGGCACTAGTGCTTCTTAATATTTACTTAAACAATTATCTTTCTAAAGAAAACATTTTGTGCATGTCTGGTTTTTTTCCACTGCAGGAGGAGCACATGAGGACTGGCATAAGTCCAGAGCACTGGTTGTAACCTATGTGAGGCCTGGAGGACCAGCAGACAGGTATAGTACCAACTCGTATGGATACAGCAATTGATGCAATATTAATTTAATAACATATTTAACAGGAAGGGGTGCTGAGAGTATGTATGATTATATAATAGGCCTACATATGAGATGCGTTGGCCTCTTTTAATTAGCTTGCACCCATGAAATCCCTTTAGCTTTACTGAGGACTTTGGTTTATTTCGTAGCTATGGTGTGACTAACACGAGGTCCAGAGTGAAAATGGCCTATCAGGGCATCAGGGAAAATCACATTGGGCATGGTATAAAAGAGACAATAGGATAAAAGAGTGAAAGACATAAGGGGCAGAAAGAAGGAAAAAGAAAAAAAAATGGAACAAGGAATAATGCAAAAATGTATCTTAAACAGGAAATAGTATCATAGGGGAAGTTACGCAGTGACGAAGGGACATAACTACGCTAATTCACTAAGATGAACATTTTCCTGATCGTTACCTCTCACGCTAGACTTTACTTCTCCAGGTCAGGACTGGCGAAGTTCAATACAATAGATACGAGTTTGAAAAAAATATTGACATTTTTTCAAACTCCCAAAAAAACGCTGGCGTCTTTAATTTTGTAGGGTGATAGTCTGAAAAATAGAGAATTTGTTTTGGGGGTTACCCTCCTTCCCCCCCTACATTTCCTAACATATGGCAACTCAACTATACAGTGGGCACATGTAGGGCAATAGGACAACTTTATTTTATTTATTAAAGGTTTCCTGGGCTTGTGTAGTGGAATGTAGTGGCTGTAACATATACTTCTATTATACGTTTATTTGCTCCGTATGCAAATTAGGCATCACTAGCGTAAATGCGCTTTGCCTGGCGAAGTAACGGTAGCGCAACTTCACTAATATTCGCCGCCCTGAGCGCAAATTCGCATTTTAGTGAATTCTCAGCGGGGTGGCAAAAATTCACCTTGCGAAGCTGTCGCTAGCGCATTTTCGTGCTTTAGTGACTTTACCACTATGCCCCTTTTAATACAGCTCAAGACCTTATTGGCCCTTGATGCTGCTGACTGGCATTGCTTGCTACAGCCAAGTTTATCATCTACAAGGACTCCTAGGTCCTTTTCCATAATGGATTTGCCTAGTGCAGTCCCATTAAGGGTATAAGTGAATATGTTTACATCCCAGGTGCATGACTTTACATTTATCAGAATTGAATCTCACTTGACACTTAGCTGCCCAGATTGCCAGTTTGTCAAGATCCAGTTGCAAGTGCCACATCCTGGATGGAATTAATTGGGCTGGATAGTTTTGTGTCATCTGCAAACACGGATACATTACTTATAATACCCTCCCCTAAATCATTAATGAACAAGTTAAATAAAAGTGGACCCAATACTGAGACCTGAGGGTCCCCACTTAGAACTTTACTCCAAGTAGAGAATGTACCATTAACAACCACCATCTGTACCCGATCCTGTAGCCAGTTTCCTATCCATGTGCAAACGACTTCTTTAATCCCAACAGACCTTAGTTTAGAAAGCAGTTGTTTGTGCGGCACGGTATCAAACGCTTTGGCAAAATCCAAACAGATCTACTGCCCCCCCCACCCACTGTCCAGCATCTTACTTACCTCATCATAAAAAGCAATCAAATTTGTCTGACATGACCTATCTGTCATAAAGCCATGCTTATTGCTGCTCATAATGAAAAATGATAGTAAGAAAGTCAATAATCTTTGCAATCTTTGCAAAAATTGTATGATGAGCCCCTCCCAACTGCTTCTTAAAGGGCTTGTTCACTAGTAATGACAATCTGCCACTTGTGATCTATTTTATTTATTTATTATTTTATTTTATTAATAATTGCAGTATTAATTATCTGGTTGCTGTGGTCCAAATTACCCTAGCGGTCATGTATTGATTTTAACCAGAGGCAGGAATATGAATAGGAGAGGCCTGAATACAAAGACGAGTAAAGAGTAGCAATAATAATACAGTTGCAGCCTTCAGAGCATTTGTTTTTTAGGCGGGGTCAGTGCAGAGCCAGGCCACACCGGCCAGACGCCCTAAGCAACCTGACCAGCTTTGGCGCAGGCTGAATGTGACGCAGGTGCATGTGCAGGACACGCAGGATGAAGGCGGGAGAGAGCAGATCAGACATGGGGTAGGCGACAGAGCAGGTACATGCCAGGTGCCCCCCTAGCTTTGCGCCGTAGGAACGTGCCCTACTCTGCCTACCCCTTGGCCTGGCCCTGGGTCAGTGAACCCAATCTGAAATCTGAAAATAGCCAGAAGAAGTAGAAGGCAAATAATTAAAAAAATGATTAAAAAGAAACACGAATTCCAATTGAAAAGTTGCTCAGAATTAGCCAGTCCATGCTTAAACGTAGCTCAAAGTTAACTTAAAGATGAGCCACTCCTTTAAAGCCTATGTATAGATGAGGAGGATTTCCATATAGAAGAATGAGGGATAACTGGGCCTGATTAAATATCTTCTCCTTTTACTTAAAGAACCAAGCAGACGTTCATTTTCCATCTCATCACCATTAAGCCAACGAATGCCTATGTATATGGGTTGTACATTTAGCTCTATGGAAAATACTGGACGTCTTTGGCTCAAGCTGACACACGGATTACTGTGCATGTTAGAAACCATGTCAGGAACTGTCTCTAATCCCCTTGATAATTTATTCAATAAATGAGAGATCTGAATTTCCATTCTAACACCCAAGTGCCCAGAGTCTGACAGACAGGACTAAGCAGATTGTTCTGATCAAAGTGAGAGGCTGTTAGATTTCTGGGACAATTTGAAGGCATTTTATCATTTTAATGTGTTTAGTGTTTAACATTTTGCTGTCCCCGTGGGAATGGAAACGTAAATCCCCCTCGAGCTTTGCACTAGTCTATCCGAGGCAGGAGAGTGTTGTCTGCATTTGTAATCTGCTGGCAGAATAGGGGTTCATTTACAGTTATACGAAGTCTGCTTACTTTTTATTACCCCCCTTATAATTAACCACCTCTCTATCAACACCATTGTGTCCTGATGAGCCCAGGCTAAGGGTAAGGCCAGACGGGAAGATTCATGGAAATTTGTCGCCTGGCGATTAATCTCCCCGAACCGCTTCCCCCTGCCTTCCAGCTAATAAATGAATAATCGCCTGCGCCTATTCATACACGGCGCTGTGCTTTCCCGAAATCGCTCGAAATTGCCTTAGGAGACAACTTCGAGCAACTATCCAGAACCTGGTTCTTTCTGGATAAGGGATTTCGGGATTTCCATCATTTGGATTTTCACACCTTAAGTCTACTAGAAAATCATGTAAACATTTAATAAACCCAATAGGCTTGTTTTGCTTCCAAAAACACTCACTTTTAAAGTAACTTTTAGTATGTTATAGAATGACCAATTCTAAGCAACTTCTAAATTAGTTTTTATTATTTATTTTGTATAGTTTTATAGTTATTTCCCTTTATCTTTTTCATTTTAAAAAGCAAATGCTCTGTAAGGCTACAAATGTATTGTTATTACTAAGTTTTATTATTCGTCTTTCTATTCTGTCCCTCTCCTATTCATATTCCAGTCTATTATTCAAATCAGTGCATGGTTGCTACGGTAATTTGGACCCTAGCTTCCAGATTGTTTAAACTGCAAATTGAAGAGTTGCTGAATAAAAAGCTAAATAACTAAAAAAAACACAAACAAAAAATGAAAACCAATTGCAAATTGTCTCAGAATATCCATCCCTACATCGTACTAAAAGTTATCTCAAAAGTGAACAACCCTTTTAATTAAAGGACCAGTAACATCAAAACATCAAAAAAAAAAAATTTTTTAATTCGTTCGATACATAATGAAAAAAAAATACCAAGACATATTTAACTTTAAAATCGCGAAGTCTTTATTAATAAATAAATTACCGATACTCCGCTTGTGCTCCTCTTCAGAAAAGGCGATTGGGTGATTCATCATGTGGCGCTCGATTTCTCCTCCCTGCCTTCCTTATAGGAGATAACCAGGGAGGAGAAATCGAGCACTGCATGATGGATCGTCACCCTTTTGCCTTTTCAGAAGAGGAGTGTAAGCGGAGTATTGGTAAGTTATTTCTTAATAAAGACTTTGCGATTAAGTTAAATATGTCATAGTGGGGTTTTTTCATATATATATATATATGAACTAATTTTTTTAAAAATCTTTTTGCCGTTACTGATCCTTTAAATTATGGGTCCCCAACCTGTTCCGGGGGCCAGTGTCTAGGCAAAAATTTTTTCAAGGATCGGGGATCAGGAGGGGGGTCAGCATCAATTTCATCAGCGTCTAATTCATCGCGACTCGTTAATTTCAGGCAACTCTCAGCAGCCCAGTCCAGAAATGTCCGCGGCCCGGCGTTTGGGGACCCCTGCTTTAAATCTTAGTTTGTATCAAGTACAAAGTACTGTTTTATTATTACAGTGAAAAAAAAGATATAATTTTAAAAATGGATACATTTGGATAAAATGGAGTCTATGAGAGACAGTCTTTCCGTAATTCAGAGCTTTCTGGATAACGGGTTTCCAAATAATGGATCCCATACCTGTAATTTATTTTTTTCCTGCAACAATAAGATAGCGCATTGTGCTTGGTAAGATGCATGGATTCATACGTTTGGCAAAACAATACTATCCTGCATTTTCCAAAGTCGCTCAAAGTTGCTTCATTGCGATTTCGGGAAACGCAGTGCCGCGTGTGAATAAGCGCAGGGGATTCGTCATTGAAGCAGCTGGAAGGCAGGGGGAAGCAGTCCGGGGAGATAGTCTGGAGGCGATTAGTCACAAGGCAAATCTTCTCGTCTGGACTAGCCCTTATGGTAAGTTCCTTTATCTGGATAGCCACAAGTCCCCAGCATTCCGGATAATAGATAAAATTCCTCTAGTGAATGGTTTTGTATTACCGCACAGCACATTTCATCTTATTGGTGTTTTTCATGTTCCTTTTTGCAGGGAGGGGACTCTGAAAGTTGGTGATCGGCTACTTTGTGTGGATAGTATTTCCCTCCATAATATAACTCATACAGAGGCTCTGAGCATTCTCCGACAGTGTAGCCAAGAGGCTGTCTTCCAGATAGAATATGATGTTGCTCTCATGGGTGAGTATAAGGTTTTATTGGGGTTTTTGTTTTTTGTTTTTTTGCCTCAGCTTTGTATGGATTTTATAAAAATATTCTTTATCCAGAATCCCATTATCCAGAAGGCTCCGAATTACTGAAAGGCTGTCTCCCATTGACTCCATTTTATCCAAATAATTCACATTTTTCAAAAATGATTTCCATTTTCTCTGTAATAATAAAACTGTATCTTGTACTTGATCCAAAGATATAATTAATCCTTATTGGAAACAAACCCAGCCTATTGGGTTTATGTAGGAGAGGTTATTAATTAAAGTCACATTTTGTTTCTGGTTTCTTTCGTAGAATTTTTTTTTTTTAGATTTATTGAACCCTGATGGTGTTAAAAGTCAGAGTAAAAAAGTGCTCTAACTCAGACCTGCCAAGTTCATGTAGAAATCAATGGCAGATGTCTGGTTCACATTTTGAAGATACTGCGTTTCTTTCAATAATCCGAAGATTTTGTGGTTTCAGGTGTCAAATCCTTAAAATTTGCAGTTTTCAGCAACAAATCTGAAAAATTGTGAATTTGGTTGGAGGGGTTTTCAGAAAATAGTGTGAACATGTTTGATTTTGATAAATAATAAAGTTTCTGCTAGACTTAAGGTATAAAGATTGAAATTACAGAAATATGGAAAGATCCGTTATGTGGTAAACCCCTGGTCCAGAGCATTTTGGATAACAGGTCCCATACCTGTACTAACTCTACTTGCAGTTTCAGTTTTACATGTGATCTGATAAACGTCAGTACTGCAAGTTGGAGTGATATCACCCCCCTCCCTTCCCCCCCCCCCAGCAGCCTAACAACAGAACATTGGGAAGGTAACCAGATAACAGCTCCCTAACACAAGATAACAGCTGCCCGGTAGATCTAAGAACAACATTCAATAGTAAAAGCCAGGTCCGACTGAGACTGATTCAATTACATTAAGTAGGAGAAATAACAGCTTGCCAGAAAGCAGTTGCATTTTAAAGTGCAGGCACAAGTAACATGACTTGGGGCAGCTGGGACACTGACAATATGTTAAGCCCCATGTCAAATTTCAAAATTGAATGTAAAAAAAATCTGTTTGCTCTTTTGAGAAATGGATTTCAGTGCAGAAGTCTGCTGGAGTCAGTGTTAGACTGGCCCACAGGGATACCAGGAAAACTCCTGGTGGGCCCAAGTGTCAGTGGACTCTTGCTTCTAACAATTTGGCCTATTTCATGTTCATTACCTATTTATTTATGTGGAAAAAGAGGCTTAATAATGGAAGAATAGAGTATAGTAAGTAGGTCTTAAGAAATAGGAGGATAAAGAGGTTAAGTAAGGAGAGAAGGAATAATAGTTTGGAAAGTTGGGCCCCTGGTCTAAGGTTTTCTGGTGGGCCCCTGGCATCCCAGTCCGACACTGGCTGGAGTAGCACTACCTCTGTAATTACACCCTTGTCCTTAGATGTGGGTTACTGACCCAGTAATTGGGTTGCTAACTATAAAATGCAACTCATCGATTAGCTTATAGTTTATACCATTTATACCACAAGTTACAGATCTGCAGTTTCCAGAATTTTACAAAGTTTTTAATAGGGAAGTTCAACCATATGATTATGGATCATTGCACTGACCAACAGCTGCTTCTGTGCAAATATACATTTGTGTATTGAGTGAATATGTATAGTCTGGCTTCTCAGAATCAGCCTCCATCTGTTGCTGAATCTCATCACACAGAACATTGCTCCCTGCACTGCACACACTGGCTTTTTCTGTGCAAGGGGTTAATCCGGAGTGTGACGTTTCATCAGAACTCCATCCATCACCAGTCCCTGTCGCACAGAGACCCCTCAGGGGACGCAAGGCAAATTAATTGGCAACTCAATCAACTGACAGAAATATCACTGCTCACAAAAGTGACGAGAGAGAGTTCCGCTCTAGAGAATGAAGAAAGGTGAAGAATTTGTGTAGCTGAGACTGTCTAATTATATATGCCTCTGTATACCTCTGCTAGTTGCATGTGGGGCTAACATTCAAATTATTCATCTTTGGTTCCTTACTCGCAGCTGAATTTCCCTTGCACATCTGCCTGAGGCATAGGGAATGCAAGGGTCTCTCTCAAGGTCAAATCAACATTGCTTTGGGATGGAAACAATGTTGCTATGTGCAGCGTTGGTAACTGGGAGAGTCCAAGCAACCCAATATTATTGAGACTTTGACATTGCTTCTGTAATGCTTTGAGATATATAACATGCCTTTATTAATCCGTGATACCCCAAAAATGCAACCGTTGCCTCTCTGGAATTATTATGCTGCACAGGGGTGTGTGTATGGGTGCTGGGTTTCATTTGGAGGGGTTGAACTTGATGGACTTGTTTCAACTCGATTAAACTAACTAACGGGTTAGTTCATTCTTAAGTCTCACTGACTGGGTGCACCAGGGAGGTCCAACATGTGGCCAAGTTGCCCTTAAAGGTCTACAAGTTTCCAGCTAAGGCTGTTGGGGGATGGAAGCACCAAAGCTTGGACTTCTCTGATCTATGCAATGAAAAGATTGGGAGTTTGCTGATAACTTTTACTTAGTTTCCTACATATGCTGTTACATCCAGTTAGATTTTATTTATAAGAGCTGAATGGCATGTCTGTTTCTTACACAAAAAAATAACAACAAGGAAAGCCTTTAAAGAAGAACTAAAGCTTAACAAATAGGCTAGAAATGATGTACATGATGTTTTGTGCTTGTGTACCAGCCAAGGCAACCACTGCCCTTTAGCAGTAAAGATCTGTGTCTCCCCAGTAGATGCCCCAGTAGCTCCCCATCTTCTTTTCTGATTCTGATTCACTGATTCACATGCTCTGTGCTGCTGTCACTTACTGAGCTTAGGGACCCACTCACAATATACAGTACACATAGAATAGAAATATAGTCACAATATAAGGCTGATTAGTCATTAATACAGATAATTACTACATGGCAGCACAGAAACCAGTGCAACTAGCATCAGAATTTAATAATCAGTCCTGTAGCATCAGCTTATATTATAGAACAGTGATCCCCGACCAGTAGCTTGTGCGCAACATGTTGCTCTCCAACCCCTTGGATGTTGCTCCCAGTGGCCCCAAAGCAGGTGCTTATTTTTCAATTCCAGACTTGGAGGCAAGTTTTAATTGTATAAAAACCAGGTGTACTGCCAAACAGAGCCTGAATGTAGGTTGACAATCCATATAGGTGCTACTAAATGGCCAAACACAGCACTTATTTGGCACCCCAAGAACATTTATCATGCTAGTGTTGCTCCCCAACTCCTTTTACTTCTCAATGTTGCTCACGGGTTCAAAAGGTTGGGGATCCCTGTTATAGAACAACCTCATTTTCTGCTGGATAATTAGTGACGACCCCTAAGCTTAGCTTCTCAACAGATGCTCAGAGCCCACTGAGCATGTGAGTGTCACAGACACTTTCCAAGATGGTGACCCCCTGTGACAAGTTTGAAGTCCTGGATCATTGCTGCTATTGACAAGCTGCAACTTTAGGCTGGTGCAATAAGTTCAGTATATAAAATATGGCATTTTTAACCATATTCATTTTCAGGGTTTAGTTCTTCTTTAAGAAAACTACATTAGCTGTTTGGCCTCAATTCTTCTTACAGCTAATGTGTTGTTATCCCCTTAAACAACAGTTAGCAGCAGGGGGGAAATATTTCACATCACTGCTCTTAATGGTGCAAACATACCTGCAGTAGGAAAGACTCCCTATGTGGGATCATGGTGCTAAGATAGGCATTCCTGATATGTAAGTATATCGTGTATATAGTGTATATCTAGTATATAGTGAACATTATACGTCCATTCTCATCCTCAGGAGGTTACGTTACCTAATTCTAGTAGCAGTCAGGAGAAAGCTGTTTGTGTTACATGTATGACGACCAAGGCAGTTTGAGCACTGCAGGGAGTAGAAGGCAATGTTCTGATGGATCTCGATAGGAGTCACTTAACAAGCTGCAGGGCTGGAAGGCACCGGCCCCTCCGCTCTTCATCTCAGGCAGGAAATTAATTGATTGGACCAGAGTCAGCTCCCTCTCTGTGGGGTTTTTCTGTAACTCAATTAACTCCTTGAGGGCTGAGCTGGCACTCATAATATATGACAACAAATAACATTTGGACAGTAGAAACTAAGAAATGTGGATATGATGTGAACTAATGGGACTAGGGTTGTCACCTTTTCTTGAAGAAAATACCGTCCTTCCTATATGTCATTTTTTACTATTAATAACATTGGACTCAACCATCAAAAATACTGGCTAGGCCGGTAAATTGCCAGGTGACAACCCTAAGTGGGGCCTATTTGGAGGAGTTCCTTGGATATGTCAGGTGAAATTCATATGGTCAGACCAAAAACCGTAACATAACAAAATACAGGCCTTTTTGCAAACAAGTTTAAATTAACATTATCGAGGCGCAACTGCAGGGACCCAGTCAAAATATACAGTACACATAGAACAGAAATGTTATAATATAAGGCTGATAAATCAGGTTATTGGTACACGAAAGCTCAGAAACCAGCTCAATTAACACCACAATGTAAGAATCAGCCCTGTAGCATCAGCTTATTTGACAGGCAAACACCTTTTTCTGCTTAATGATTTGTGACGACCCCTAAGCTGCTCAGAGCCACTGAGCATGTTTGTGTCACATAAACCAAGATGGAAAATTCCTGTAACAACTTTGGTTACTACTAGAAGGATACTGAACTTTTAGGGCAGTGATCCTCAACCAGTAGCTCACAAGCAACATGTTGCTCACCAACCCCTTGGATGTTGCTCCCAGTGGCCTCAAAGCAGGTGCTTGTTTTTGAATTCCAGGCTTGGAGGCAAATTTTGGTTGCCTAAAAACCAGGTGTCCTGTATAGAGCCTCCTATAGTCTACCAGACCACATAGGGACCACCAAATAGCAAATTACAGCCCTTATTTGGCACCCCATTAAGTTTTTTCATGCCTGTGTTGCTCCCCAACTTTTTTTTATTTTTGAATATTGCTCACGGGTAAATAAGGTTGGGGAGCCCTGTATTACAGTTACCAGCATTAGCAGAATTCAGACCTAGGGTGTCCTGTGACATGACCTATGGATTTACTATATGTATGCTAAGCCACCTTCTCAAAAAATAAAGGCCATACTGAAGAACCCGTAAGGTAAGATTTATCTGAAACAAGGTGAAGAGCAGCCTTATGTCACAAAAGCTGCAATCTGAAGCTGTCTTAATGGGGCTTTAGTTCTCCTTTTGGTATTTGTCATTTCTACTCCTTAACTGCTAAAATCCTTTCCAGACTAAGATCCCCTAAGACAGTTTTCAGCCTACTGACTCTTCTACTTCCCACCCTAGACACTGTGACTAATGCATCCGGACCTCTGCTAGTGGAAATTTCCAAGACCCCAGGATCTACTCTGGGAATCTCTCTGGGCACAGGAACTCACCGAAACAAGCAGGTCATTATTATAGACAGGGTGAAACCTGCCAGTGTGGTGGACAGGTGGGTATGTGACATTAAAGTATATGTTGTGTGTTTAAGCAAATCATTGCTGTGCATTTAAATAGCCACAATCTCTAATTTTCAGCATATAAGGTATCTAGAGTGCACAAAGTTGAAGAGATGTTAGCCATAAACATAATTTAGAGGTCCCATTTGAACCTGGCCTTCCAATCAAATGGCCTATGGTCACCATTATTTTAGTAAAGAAAATTTTGACAGCAAAATGGACTGTCCAAAAATGCAGCCACCAAATCCCAGCATATCACAACAAACAAAGGTGTTGGGTTTACATTTCAGCAAGAGCTGCCATGTTTATTGTATTCATTAAAGGGGACCCGTCACCCCAAAAAATTATTCAAAATCCTATTTTATCACATTAGTCAAGCAAAATAAACATTACTTACACTATATAAATTATTTTAATCTTGTTTCCTTCAGTCTGGGAATTCATAATTCTAGCAAGCACGCAGGAGCCATTTTGTGGACACTGTTATTAAGGCAAGCCTTGTATCATCTCAGAATCTTGTTTGTGCACCAGAATGGGGGACCCAATGTCTATCCCCATGTCCTGGCTTCACAATTAAATGGTTAAGAGAACTGGGGGAATGTGTGGGGAGCAGTGGCATCTAGGAAGTGCTGAATGGAAAGTGAAAGTAATTATCTGCCCCGCCTCTAGTCCTAAGGCATAGAGGAGTGGCAGACAATATTTGATTGACAACTGAGATTTTTAAATGAGCTTAAAACAGCTATGAATGCTTTAATAAAAATTTGAAATTGGATTTCATATTTAATTTGAAAAGGACTTTTATTATACAGATTTTTGTGTCTGGGTGACGGGTCCACTTTAACACTGTATATTTTGTCAAAATGTAAATCTGGGAAACTGAAACTATGGGAAATATAAAAAAGAGCTTTTAGTTATAGGAAATCTGATCACTGCACTATTTTATGGAACTGTGTTAATTATGATTCTCTTTAGTGCCTAGTCTTCATGCAGCAGTATAATGGCTGGAGAAATCTTACCTTCATTACTTCAGGGTTCAGCTGTTAACTAGGTGTTGTATAGGGAGGTCATTTGAATTGGGCCTCTGAACCTCACAAGGGAACACAACGGCTAGTAAATTTCCTTGGCACGTGTTACACATCACACATTCTATAGCTACTAGATGCTTTTCTTGATATATATATATATACCAAGGGCCTCCCACCTGTAGTCATGATTCAGAGGTTGAGGTTCTACTTCTATGCTTGCTAGACAATGCCCATAATTCACAACTGTAAATAAACCCTGAAGAACCCTGCCATGTTAGTCTTCTTGCCTACTTCTTTCGCTATATGACTTTTATTCAAGGGTAAGTCACGTGTTAAAACTCATCACCTGCTAACCTTGAAGTCATATAAGTGTGTTTACTCAATTCAGGTTAATATCATAGTTTTGGCCTCTTCACACTTATGGACATGTTCCTCTTTCCTCCTGAAAATGTAAACAGGCCTCATTCATCAGTTGCCTAATCAGCTCTAGTTTCACAGCTAATTTCAATTACACAACAAAAATGGTGATAGATACGCGCCCTAGCTTACTCCTGCTCTAGTTGATAACAGTGGACTGAGTGTTGAGGTCCTCATATAGTAATGACACACGCTCCAGATATGCAAGTTAACTGGTGTGTACTGTACATGTATTGTAGTCTTACTTTTATGTGATGCCCTCTATGGCTGCTCAGGGTAAGCAACTGAAATGCCAGCCTTAAATCCTGTTACAGGTCTGTAGTAGGGATTTGGCCAAAACCCAGCTAAGACAAAACCCCAACCGTATTCTGCATTCACTGTGTCCCTAGTCTGCATTGACATTCATATTTTTAGAATTGTTGGAACTACCAAACTTAGATATAGAAGTACTTGCATCTAATATGACTTTCCCTCTAACTCTGACTCTTTCTCCTTGCATTATTCACATGCTACATGATTGGCTGTTACCCTCAATTTGACAATTTCACTTCTTCCTGTAGGTGTGGAGCTCTTCATCCAGGGGATCACATCTTGTCTATCGACGGGACTGGTACAGAGCACTGCACTCTAATGGAAGCCACACAGCTCTTGGCCAGCATCATAGAGAATGTAAAGCTGGAAATTCTCCCAGCCCATCACAGTAGGCTTCCTCTAAGACCCCCAGAAACAGGTCAGTAAATTCCTCATTTAGATTCTCCTAATTAGTTGGTTGCGGCTACAGCCTCTGCCATTGGGCATAACTGGCCAAATTAAGGTCAGGCAGCAATGCCTGCAGTATGAAAAATACTCTCTCTCCATTCAGACCATTTCATCCGTGAAGGATGGTTATCTGACAGGGCAAGGTTGGACCAGTGGAACACATGCTCCTTTTGATGTCATACTTCAGCTGGATAACAAAAGTATATATAACCTGCCCCCAATAAGGCCATCAGTAACACCCAGCAGATGGTTATATGTGATTGATGGATTTACTTTTATTTCCGTATTCATTATTTTAAAGGAGAAGGAAAGTCTATTAGCACTTGGGGTTGACAAATATTAGGCACCCCCAAGTGAGTGTATTAACTTAACTGAAATCCATGTTGCTCACTGGTATAACCCCAGGCTGGTGCGGTTTTCTGCCAAATTGAGCGCTGGCCCTGCCTAACATTTGGCACCACCAAGTGCTAACAGACTTTCCTTCCTTCTCCTTTAAGTTCTGCTAAATTGTGTTTTATGTGGGGAAACCATGTGTAGGGTGCACTTCACCTTATTTTGTGTATTTAAACTGTTGGCATCGGTGTCTCTGCTATCAGCCCCTCTCCTTTAAACTATTGTGTTTTCCAAGTCTCACTTAGCGTAGCAGCCAGACAGATGTTTCAAGCAGCTTAAATAAAAATATAAGGAAACCTGAATAGCATGAGAAGTGATAAAAAATATTGCTAACAAAACAAATCTTGGGATTATTTTGGTTTTCTTGTTGTTGGGGACAGTGACCCTCCATTGATAACCAGATAACCTTTTTAATTTCAGAATGGAAAAAAGCCAGACTTCAGAATCAAGTGTAGTTTAACCAGACCGATTGCCAAGTGTTGAAATGTTTGGTGAAAAAGGTTCTGTAACTTAGTTGGTTAGAATTACGTCTTGTAACCAGAATTCCCTTCAGATGATCTGCATCATACTAAAAGCTAATTTGAAGGTGAACTTGCCCTTGCATTGCCTGTGTGTAGTATGTTGAACTAGGTTGTATTTGTAATGCCATTGATTGGATCAGTATTAATGAAGGACATGGCATTACATTTCTCTAGCTAAAGGTCAGTAGTCTGGTTGGAGTTCTTATCTTACAATACATCTAAGAACCTATGGAATAAACTGTTCCCATAATTACACATCACTTAATGAGCATGGATACTGGAAGAGATCAAATGTTTGATTTAATTGTTTCCTGTGATAAAAAATATCTAGTACTTTCCACTATCCAGACCTGCTGAGTGCCTTTCAAACACGACAACACTACAAGAATGAGACCTGCTTTCTAGAATGATCAGGACCTGGGCTTTTCCGGATAACTGACCTTTCTGTTATTTGAATCTTTATACCTTAAGAAAATCATGTCAACAGAAAATAAACCCAGTAGTCTGTTTTTGCCACTAATAATTATATCTTAGTTGGGAACAAGTACTCTTTTATTATTACACAGAAAAGGGAAAGGGATTATTCAGATAAAACAGAGTTTATGGGTTATAAAACTTTTTTTTATAAGCATGTTACCAAGATAGAATTCTAACCAATTAGGTAACTGAACTTTTTCAACAAAATCAACGTTGCAAATAAATGTTTTTTGCCTTTGCCTTGAAATGTCTATTAGCCAACACAGATGGGTTACCTGCCATGCCAGCCACCTTCTGCAGCCATATCAAGTAAGGGCAGACACCCTCCACCCAGGACCTCTATGGAAAAGGAGACCCCTTTGCAGTTTATGGGGCAGATTCACTAAGATCCGAAAATTCGCTAGCGTAGGCTTCGCTAGCGTTCGCCCAGGAAAACCTTAAATAAATTAAATAAAGTTGTCGTATTGCTCTACATGTGCCCCCTGTATAGTTGTGTTGCCATATGTTAGGAAATGTAGGGGGGGAAGAAGGGTAACCCCCAAAAAACTATCAATCTTTTTCAGACTATCACCCTCCTATTCTAAAATATGCCGGCGTTTTTTTGGGATTTAGAAAAAAATGTACATTTTTTTTTCAACCTCCTATCTATTGTATTGAAGTAAGTAAGTGCTAACATTGAGCAAAATGTTCATCTTAGTGAATTTGCGAAGTTACGATCCTTCGTCAGTGCGCAGAGCCGGTGTTAGTGAATTTGCGAAGTTCCGATTTGACGTCACGCTGGCGAATTAGCGCTAGCGTTAGACGCTTTGCGCTTTAGTGAATCTGCCCCTATATTCATTCACGGTTTCTGGTATATTAGCATTTTTAAAAAGATGACGTTTTGTATTCACTTGAAATTGTGTTCCAGTTAAGGTTCAGAAGAGTGATCACCATCACTGTTGGGACCCGTGTGTTAATTACTGCCATACGCCCCATCCTGGGCACTGCAAGACTCCAACATGGAACCCTACATCTAACCAAGACTATTGCAAATGTAAGTATTTCTGCTTTGCCTTTACTAACCACTTTAAACTAATCTTACTTTAATGGTATACTGTCAGAAAAACATGTTTTTTTCAAAATGCATCAGTTAATAATGCTGCACCAGAAGACATCTGCATTTAAATCAGTTTTTCAAAAGAGCAAACTGATTTTTGTTATATTTAATTTTGAAATTAATATTGCACGTTTCCCAGGTGCCTCCCAGTCATGTGATGTGTGCTCTAGTGATGGGCGAATTTATTCGCCAGGGACGAATTTGCGGCGAATTCCCGCCATTTGCCGCTGGCGAATAAATTTGCGAATCGGCAGCGAAATTTTGCTTGGCAAAAATTAGCCGGAAAAACGAGTTGCGCGTTGTTTTTTGACACGACACGCCGAAAACTACGCGACAGAAACGACACGACGCGTCAAAGTTGACGCGACGCGTGTCAAAAGTGTGCCGTGACTCGTTTCGCGGATTTTTCGCCAATTCGCGAATTTTTCGGCGAAGCGAATCTCAGGAGATTCGCCCATCACTAGTGTGCTCTGATAAACTTTAGTCACTCAGTGATCTCACCCCCTCCCTACTCCTCCCTAGCAGCCCATCAGCAGAACAATGGAAAGGTAACTGTTGTGTTTGGTAGCCGAGGATGAGGAGAGTATAACAGTGCTTTATTAGCAGGTTGATGCAGCCATTACATAACAGCAGTAACTCTTACTTTCACTTTCAAGTTGTACAGAAAGTCCTGTGAATGCACAGTGACACCCGCAGGCCATTTGTATAAACACCATAGTAACCAGATAACAGCTTCCTGGTAGATATAACAACAGCACTCAATAGTAAAAATCCATGTCCTGCTTTGACATCCTCAGTTACATTGAGTAAGAGAATAAATAGCCTGCCAGAAAGCAGTTCCATCCTAAAGTGCTGGTTCTTTCTGAAAGCACATGACCAGGCAAAATGACCTGAGATGGCTGCCTACACACAAATATTACAACTAAAATAATTTGTTGGCTTAGGAACTGAATTAAAGGGCAAGGAAAGTGTAAAATAGAATAAGGCTAGAAATGGTGTATTTTGTATACTAAACATAAACATGAACTTACTGCACCACAAGCCTAATCAAACAAATGATTTATGTTTTCAAAGTTGGCCACAGGGGGCTGTCATCTTGTAACTTTGTTATACATCTTTGCAAGACTAGACTATATACACATGCTCAGTGTGGTCTGGGCTTCTTAGG
Source organism: Xenopus borealis (assembly GCA_024363595.1). Classification (NCBI taxonomy): domain Eukaryota; kingdom Metazoa; phylum Chordata; class Amphibia; order Anura; family Pipidae; genus Xenopus; species Xenopus borealis. The sequence continues at coordinate 113,408,929 of CM044438.1, forward strand.
GATCGGCATAAATGATCAAAAAACAAAGCTGCTTGAGTTCTGCATGGCTGGTAAGTAAGGCAGGGGCTCCCCCTGCTGTTCATAAGTATGATTGTTTCCCTGCCAGAAGTTAGGGACCGTCTGACAATTCCTATCCACAGCACTAAACGAAGGGAGAATTTCACTGCATACAGTCAGGTTTCTTATAAAAACGGTACACATTTTTTAATTAAAGTATATTGAAGATAGATTTATTTTTTATTAAAGAAAGTAAAAATGGGATTTTATTTCTTTGCCTTTCCTTGCCCTTTAAATTATGAATTACTTAGAGCCATTTATAAAGTTTTGATTTACAGGATAGCCATGACTTTTGTATATTATAAGAAAATAATGCACCTCCGCCCCCCATTAAAACATAAAAGAGGTCACCAAGAAGGCCCATATAAAGGGTACAAGTAGTGATGGGCGAATTTATTCGCCTGCGAAAAATTTGTGGCAAATTCCCGTGATTCGCCACTGGTGAATAAATTCACGAAACAACAGTAAAAATTTGTCTGCCGAAAATTCTCCAGCGTCCCGTTTTGGATGCCGGGCATCTGTTTTTTCAATGCCAGCAATGTGCGCTGGCATCCAAAAACGGACCCCCGCATCCAAATCAAAAAGCCGGAGATTTTTTCACAGTTTTTCAGCAAAGCGAAACGCCGCAGATTCGCCCATCACTAGGTACAAGCTAAGTGCCAAGGATTTTAGAGTTGACCCAATGTCCTCATGTTTTAGAGCATTGATCCCCAACCAGTGGCTCATGAGCAACATGTTGCTCTCCAACCCCTTAGATGTTGCTCCCAGTGGTCTCAAAGCAGGTGCTTATTTTTCAATTCCAGGCTTGGAGGCAAGTTTTGGTGGCATGAAAACCAGGTGCACTACCAAACAGAGCCTCCTGTAGGCTACTAATCCACATAGGGAAACTGAATAGCCAGCCATATACTTTATTTGGCACCCCAGGATGTTTTTTAATTTTTGTGTTGCTCCCCAACTCTTTTTACATTTGAATGTGGCTCGAGGGTAAAAAAGGTTGGGGACCCCTGTTTTAAAGCAATGATCCCAACCAGTGATTCTTTAGCAACACATTGCTCACCAACCCCTTGGATGTTGCTCCCAGTGGCCTCAAAGCAGGCGCTTATTTTTTAATTCCAGGCTTGGAGCCAAGTTTTAGTTGCATAAAGTTAGGCTGCCAGTCCACATAGGGGCTACCAAATAGCCAATCACAGCACTTATTTGGCATGCCCATGGACTTTTTTCATGCTTGTGTTGCTCCTCAACTCAACTCTTTTTGCATTTGAATGTTTCTGACGGGTAAGAAAGGTTGGGGACCCCTGTCTTAGAGAATAACTTGGTCTGGTGGGAACAAGCCTATGGTTACCAATATATTCCCACCACCCTTTTCAATTTCTTTGTACTAGGAGAATCATATTCCCAGCTACAAATTTTCTTATGATTACTTGGTTGGTGTCTTTTTTCCACCTCTGGTAACCTACCACACAATGCTGCCTGAGGCAAGGTTCTCACTTATATCAACCTTGCCTTATGGCAGAAGTATGGCATACCCAACATTTATGCATGTACAAGTCCTGTCTGGGGATAATGCAAATCAAACACAAGTTGAACTTTATACCTAGTAAAATCATGCTCACCTGCCTCAGCTAGTCTTTCTTGCCTGAAGGTTTTCAGATGCTTTGTATGGATGAAACTAATTGCTTTATGCTCCATTTGGCATCTTCTTTCAGTTTCCTTATGCTACAAGGTCACTTCCAATCTTACTGGAGCTCCGTGCCAAGCTTTGCAGGCGAGGTGTAGTTAGAGGAAGGTGGGCAGCATGTTGCTGCTGAGCTACTTATAGCTGTAAGCTCCAAATATTTGGCAGGTTGGTTCCTTGTACAGTACATGCCAGAGCTTCTGCTGCAATCACAGGATCTTCTTGTGTTGCTATGATATGTCTTTGTTGTCTTGGCTCCTGTCAACACTCTTGTAGTGAGTGAGTTACAGCTAAGTTATTCATGTGACTACACACAGCCCAAATTGTACAGTGCCACAAATCTACACTTGTCCTTAAGATTGAGGTATATTAAAAGATACCTAGTGCATTAGAACTTTTTTAGTTCATGATAGAATGGGAACAGAAATTTGAGAGTTAAAAGAATGATGGACTCTGCGTCTGTGATTTAGGACATGTCAGATGTTATGGACATTTTTCATGCACCTTTGTGTATGATTTATGAGAATGTCTTTTATTCTATGCCTCACATTTAAATTTTTATCCTCCTTCTTCTTTTCAGCTTTGGTTGCTGCCAATTTCTCTTCCTCATCTGCAGCAGGAACCCCCGGGTTTAGCAATCAGAATTCCAACACCCTCCCACGCACAGTGCACCCAATGAGCCCAAGAACCACTATGTCCAGGAGGCGACAGAAAAGGAAGGACCATAAAAGCTCCTGTAAGAGTCGAGCTTTGCTGCACTGAGACTGACGTAGACTTTGTATGAGTATTAACTAGTTGTGCTTTGATATATAGAGAAAGTATATATTGATAGAATTTTAAGTGAAACTACAAAGGGTAGGAAACCACAATAACAACGTATACTATCATTGACATTGTATCTTGTTGTATCTAAATTGAGACCTTTCTAAATGATACAAGTATTATGGTGCACTTTCGGGGTAGGCCACTAATAACAATACTCTGTTGGGAACATTGACTCCTATCCTAAGGATAAAACAACACTGAACACTCTCTAGAGTAAACATTATTGTTGATATATTGAGCACATAGTGTAATATAATACAGTACTGTTATAGGTGTGTGTTTGGATCCCGTTGTGACCAACCTTTTCCCCAGTCCTGTCTAATTTGTCAATCCCATACTTGGAGTGTCTGATAAATTCCTATAATCTCTTCCAGTGTCCTTGGCTTCCAGTACTGTAGGACCTGGAGGACAGATAATACACACAGAGAGTACAGAGATAATTCTTCGTGGAGATCCATTAAATGGTTTTGGAATTCAGCTGCAGGGAGGGATTTTTGCCACAGAAACCCTGTCATCACCTCCTCTGATAAGGTTTATTGAGCCAGACAGTCCAGCTGAGAGGTGAGGATAGTGTATTTATTTAAGTTTTTTTATTTTTTCATTTGTGTGCTTCCCTGTATTTCTCTCATGCCCAAGAGCCATGAATGTCTTGTAAATATATTCTTATATAGCTTAGTGATGTCATCAGTTAACGCTGCTCAGACTCCATAAGATGTGTTTGTTATTGTAAATATTATTATTACTTGTACTTTTAAATGGTCAGGGAGCTTCTCTGTGACTTCATTTTACCCCCTCTTGTAAAATATATGGATATTATAAGTTACCGAGGAGTTCCATGACCATATA
>CM044438.1:113415058-113527877 GCA_024363595.1 Xenopus borealis
CCCTCTGTCTCTCCATCCCTTCCTCTGCCTCTCCATCCCCTCCTCTGTCTCCCCATCCCTTCCTCTGTCTCTCCATCCCTCCCTCTGTCTCTCCATCCCTTCCTCTGTCTCTCCATCCCCTCCTCTCTCTCCCCATCCCTCCCTCTCTCTTTTCCTATTATAATCCTATGTTTTGAATATGCAACAAAATAAATGAAACACATAACTTTTTCATATTCAAACAATTTGTTGTCAACAAAGTAACATTCTGTTAGCTGGGTGAGTTGTGTATGGCCCTGATCACAGTGGAAGCACTAAGACAATTAACTTGCTGGAACATTTTTCAGTGTTTACTGGAATAATTACAACTACTAGCATGCGTTATGAGCTGGGAGAATTTATTAGTCAAGAAAAGATTACACAGTAGGTGAATATATAGGAGGCAATTTAACCTCTAGCCGTGCAGGTTTCAGGATGGCAGGAAAGTAAATGAACTCTGAGCCCCCAGTACCATAGAATTACTAACAAACACCGCCCCTGTAGTGCTGTAGGAATGAGCTTCAAGGCTGAGGTTTGCAATGTCAGAATGACAGATTATGTGCAGCAAGCATGAAATGAAAAGTAACCAACCTTATGGGGGGCACAGAATTGTATCCCACAAGGGCAATGCATCTGACTGTGCTGCTGTTCTTGGCTTCATCCAAAGAGCTAATTGACTGCAGATTTTAATTAGCAGCCGCATTGACTCTCAGCATACATTTTCTGCTAGAAGCTCCATGTCCTGTTACTCATGTCACATCCGTACGTTCAAAAACGACTGCTTTCTCCTTAACTTGCAAACCTTTTTAGATCCTTTTAGTCCAAATAGAAACATGTCTTGACTACCCAGGTACAGTATAGTGGTGCCCTGCAGGTAGTGGTGTCAGCAGGTAGGAAGGAAATAAGGGAAAGATATAATTTCTGTTAAATTTACACTTTAGTTCTACCAAATGCTCTAGTTACTGAAGTGCAACTCCAATCCCACACTAAGAGCTAACTCAAAATAGAAATGCAGGGTAGCAAGTTCTGAATGATTGTGAATTATTGTTTAATTTACAGGTGCCCAGATCTACTCTAATAAATATTATATATATATATTAAGCTTTAAACGTGCGTTATATGAATACTGTTAACTGTTCATGGACAGCAATGTTTTCTCTTTACTAAATTAAGATCTATTGGTAGATCAAACTAATTTGGGGTACAGCTGATGTAGTTCCTTCTGGAATGGTACCTCTTCTTTTATATAACCCCAGAAGTTCTCAGTTTTTGGGTGTATGGACTAGCTGGACTGGCTTGGCAGTTCCGTTTTAGGACAACACCTATTGCTCATAGAAAATATCTTCATTGTGGGTTAATAATGTTATTTTGAATGCGTTTTTGTGCCTAGTGTGTTAATAAATGTGTTTGATGGGGGTAATCCCTGGGAGAGGGACTGAACTTAAAAGTGATGGGTTACGGTGGCCATACACTTTCTTTCTGATTATTTTTGTAGACCCTTGTACTTCTGGGCTAACATAAAACATTTTCAGTTGCAGATGACTACTTTTCAATGTTTTTTTTTCTTGTTCTTGATTCACATCTTAATCACTTTTAGGTTTATATTTGCCATTTAGCTAAAAACAGTATTTTCACCATTCCCTATCTGCTTCATTCCATTTGTCCTTGTACCTGCAGTACAGATATTGTGATAGAGCCTGGTACAGCACAGAGATAGCATCGTCCTCTTATCTTGCTGTGCACTTGACTCTCTGAGCTGCATAGAACTAAATAATCCAGGAGCCTGATGGAATGTTACTGTCTATGCTGTGTGGCCAGGCTCCATTTCTTGGAGCTTTTCTTACAGACCTGAAATAAATCATCTAACCTGCACAAGGTCTGCCTCGGAAACTAACTCTTTGTGTTCTGCACTAGCACATGACCGTACTGATTTTCAGGGCTTTTCAACAAAGATCACATAAGCTTGTTCCTGAATTAATCCTACTCAAAGATCTCACCTACATTCTCCTTCTGCTTTGGATGACATGAAAGTCATTAAAGTTTTTTTTTTATCATTTTACACTAACCCTTGAGTGCACCAGCCTTGATTTCTTCAGATATTCTTTATTTGAGATTGTATAGTATGTTAGATTTCACCTACCCTTTCCTCTGTTATCAGGTGCGGACTTCTACAGGTTGGGGACAGACTGCTTTCGATTAACGCAATCCTTACTGAAGATGGGACGTTAGAAGAAGCCAACCAGCTATTGCGGGATGCAGCCCTGTCCAATAAAGTGGCGCTGGAGATTGAGTTTGATGTGGCAGGTGACTAGTGTGTCTGGTCCTTTTTTAATCAACTTTTAGTCTCTGTAGTTCCGTACTGGTCTTTATCCACATGGGATAAGCGCTTGAACTCTGTACAAGTTGACAGGAGCAAAGTCTAGAGTCTACTAAATCATGTTTACATGGAGGGGCCATGCCCCAATTCATTCCATAATTATGCTGCTACAACCTGCATGAGATATATTGTACATGCAACAGTGGCACCTCTATTATAATCTCTTGCATTGAGTAGTGGGTGCAGAATATTACAACTGCTTGTAACAGAACCAGCAATGCTTAGATTGTGTGTTGAGTTTTTTGCTTTGCTTGTTGTGTGGTATGGCCAGGGCTTTCCAGTATTAGTATTTGTCCTTAGTTTACCTACAGAAACAGAGGTAAATGCTGAATACAGAAAACGAAAAAAAAGACTTATTTTTCTGCAGCTTTATTCTACATCCCCCTGGGTATAAGCTAATTACTACATGCGGTGCTGTGTGCTAAAACAGACTGCTTAAGAGCTTCAGAACAAAACGCTTGTGGGTGCTCACCCTTAAACACACAGTTATTATTATTAGCTTTATATCCTAGGGTTTTTTGTTTGCTCAAGCAATTAGTTCTAAACATGCTTCACTTATTCATGCTGTGACACACAGCCTAATTTATTACCTTCTCCTGCTTTCTCCAAGAGTCTGTGGTTCCCAGCAGTGGTACCTTCCATGTCAAACTGCCCAAAAGAAAAGGAGTGGAGTTGGGGATCACCATCAGCTGTGAGTAGCAGAAACTGAATGTGTCTTTTTTTGGAATGCAGACTTTTTATAGAGCCCACAATCTCTGCCAAACAAGGAGGAGCTCCTCATATGAATGATATACATTCCAATAATAATTTTTGCTTGATACAGCTTGAATGGTTTATTACTTTATGTTACCATGTAAAGTATTGTGTTAGTTTAGATGAGTGGTCAGGTCCGGACTGAGAATCAAAATAGGCCCTGGTATTTCAGGTTCATAGAGCCCCAATTAGCCCACACAGAGGCCCAAACAGTAGTGATGGGCAAATTTATTCGCCAGCGGCGAATTCCCGCGATTCGCCGCTGGTGAATAAATTCGCAAATCGGCAGCAAAATTTCGCTTGGCGAAAATTCGCCGAAAAACCAAGTTGCGCGTCGATATTGACACGACTCGATGAAAACGTTGCAACGCTTGCCGAAAATGACGCGACGCGCCGAGAATGACGCGACGCGCGTCAAAAGCGTCCCACGACTTGTTTCGCGAATTTTTCGCCAATTCGTGAATTTCTCTGGAAATTCGCTAATTTTTCGGCGAAGCGAATCTCGGAAGATTCACCCATCACTACCAAACAGCCCCCACCAGCCAACTAAATACTGACTTTCTATGGGACCTTATAGCAGCCCCTCTTGAATTTGCCAGAACCCACAGATTGCCAGTCCGGGCCTGTGAGTGGTAGAGATGTGTGTAACCACTGTAGTCCTCCATTACTCTGTGTGTAGGAGATGAAACCTGTCAACACAGCTGTCCTTAGGGGGTAATAGATAAAGGAAGATGCTGCAGGCCTTGCACTTGAGAAGGACATTGGAAAGGGGCCTGTGCCGAGAGAAGAATTATCTGCCTATTAACTCATTGATCAATGTGGGGAGCTCACACTGGCAGTGGCGTAACTACCATTGGTGCAGAGGGTGCAATTGCACCAGGGCCCCCACCCCCTTGGGGCCCATCTGAGCCACGATAATGATTATGGCAGGCGGTTATCTAGGGGGAGATTTTACCGCACACATGTTATCAACCCTCCAGCATGGAATTTATGGAGGTAAGGGGCCGACAGGGGGCCCCAGGTGCCCATCCTGTACCGGGGCCCACCAGGGAGTAGTTACGCCTCTGCACACTGGATGGCTTGTCCCAGACTCCACAACCTATTATTGCTCTGTTTGTCAGGCGTTTCTGCAGACTATAGGTTTGTTCCAATGCCTTTAGAACAATAAGGGTTCCCTCCTTAGAAGAAGACCGTGGTCTGGAGACACATTTCCTAAAACCAGTCATAATGCTTCAGATTAAAAATCCATTTCAGCCTTGTTTACACCCCTTCCCCTCGTTAATCATCTCCACAAGGGAGGCTTCTGCAGAATTGACTGTGGATTAATTAGGCCTTTATTATCAACGCAAACAGTGGCATCGATCTAGTGTTGTATTTTTCCTGTGTCACTTTCCTGTCCCTGTGGAAAGGATTAATTCGGTGACTGGAGTGATTCATCATCTTCGCTTTTCTGTCTGGTATCGCGGGGTATCCGGGAGGTGGCGTGACAGGAAAACCAATGTATCAGTATGCCCTGAATTCTGTCTTCATGCACCAAAATAAATTTTATGTCACTAATTAAAAAGTGTTCTCATGTGAGCAGGACAGGGGTGTTGGTGGGATAAGTGACGTTGGGCAAATATGTATGTGGAAGAGGCGAGGTAAACAGCACGGCAGCTCCCATGCGTAAATTCAAATGTGTGTATAGATCATGAAATATTTTCAATGAACTTAACCCAAAGAAAAAAATGATCTGTAGATCTGTCAGGGGTGTGACAACATTTATATTTCCATTAATATTTAAATTTCCATTCAAGACAAAAGCCAACATATATTATCTGTGTAAATACGCAGAAATATAATACAGATATGGGACGGGGTCTGGGGTTTTCTCAATAAGGTTTTTCCATAATTTTCATCTCCGTGCCTTTCGTCTGCTAAAAATAATGTAAACATTAAACCCAATAGGCTGGTTGTGCTTCCAGTAACGATTAATTATTTCTTAGTTGGGGGTCAACTACCAGCTACTGTTTTATTATGGAAAATATGGTTTACATTTATTCATTATTTGATTAAAATTAGGGATGCACCGAATCCACTATTTTGGATTCGGCCAAACCCCCTAATCCTTCCCAAAAGATTTGCCGAATACTGAACTGAATCCAAACCCTAATTTGCATATGCAAATTATGGGTGGGAAGGGGAAAACATTTTTTTACTTCCTTGTTTTGTGCCAAAAAGTCACGTGATTTCCCTCCCTGGCCCTAATTTGCATATGCCAGGCAGAAGGATTCGCCCAAATCCTGCTGAAAAAGGCCGAATCCTGAACCGAATCTTGGATTCGATGCATCCCTAATTAAAACCTTTCCATAATCCTGAGCTTTCTGGATAACAGGTTTCCGGATAACTGATCCCATATCCAGGGTCAGACTGGGGGGGGCCTGGACCCACCGGGACTGCTGTCCAAGGCCCCCCTATTATGTCGCGCCATGATGGCTTGGATCTCATGCACAAACTGCTCGGATGCGCACACGGCACTGCGTGGCGCCAAAAACAATAATAGAATCCCAATATCAGGAGAGGGGTGTCTGGCCCAGCAGGGTGCCAGTCCGACCCATGCCCATACCTGTATTTTCTATGCTGAAGCATATCAGTATATAAAAGGGAAATGAAAAGTCTAAAAGGCAAACTTAAAAATCTTTAATCGTATGGTCTAAAATACAACTGATTAAGTCCCAATTCTCCAGAGCACTAAAATAACACATATGTATAGATTTCTTTTATATACGGTATGGGACCTATTATTAGGGTTGCCACCTTTTCCTGAAAAAAATACCAGCCTTCCTATATATTCATTTTTTTCCCTATTAAAAACATTGGGATCAACCATCAAAAATACCGGCCAGGCCGGTAAAATACCGGTCAGGTGGCAACCCTATCTATTATCCTGAATGCCCAGGACCTGTCATGGGAAAACCTTTTTTTTTTAAAAACGCATCAGTTAATAGTGCTGCTCCAGTAGACTGCTGCCCTGAAATCCATTTCTCAAAAGATCAAACACATTTTTTAATATTCAGTTTTGAAATCTGGCATGGGGCTAGATATTCTGTCAATTTCCCAGCTGCCCCTAGTCATGTGACTTGTGCCAGCACTTTAGGAGGGAACTGCTTTCTGGCAGGCTGTTGTTTTCCTTCTCAATGTAACTGAATAGTACGCAGTGGGACATGGGTTTTTAATCGAGTGCTGTTCTTAGATCTACCAGGCAGCTGTTATCTTGTGTTAGGGAGCTGTTATCTGGTTACCTTCCCATTGTTCTTTTGTTAGGCTGCTGGAGGGGGTGATATCACTAGAAACTTGCAGTACAGCAGTAAAGAGTGATTGAAGTTTATCAGAGCACATAAAAAGGCAGTGAAATCAGTGGCTCAAATCTCAGTGCAACCATTGTTATTTCAGACAAATACAAACAATTGTAAGTGTAATAAATGTGTGTGTGTAATACTTGTCTAAGGTTAGGCTGGAGAGCTGCAGGATTCAGAGAAAGGCCTCCATGTGCCAGCAACAGCAATTTTTGGAGTTTGGCCAGTGTCGGACTGGCCCACCAGAATACCAGGAAAACTCCCGGTGGGCCAAGGTGTTAGTGGGCCCTCATGCTGCTAAACTTTGAGCCTATTTCATGGCCATTCTCTATTTCTATGAGAACAAAGAGGCTAAATAGCTGGAATAATTGATTGCCCCTGGACTAAGGTTATATGGTGGGCCCCTGGTCTAAGGTTTTATGGTTGGCCCCTGGTGTCCCAGTCCGACACTGAGTTTGGGGGTTGCCTGGGCATGTGTTTCACAGTTGACTGTGAGATGACAGTATTCAGCAGTGCATTTGTTTCTTCACAGCAGCCAGCAGAAAACCAGGGGAGCCATTAACTATTTCCGACATCAAGAAGGGCAGCGTGGCACACAGGTGGGCATTGTGTTACTGTTATATAGAGGTGATGGGATTGAGATGAAACAAGTAAACCTAGATGAGTTCTAGTGTCAGCATAGGCAAACCACCTTCCATGTCTACGGTCTTGTAGAAAAAAAATTAATTTGGCATGGCTGGGAAGGTGGTTTTGGGAAGAACTTAAATCATGCTTTAACTGAACTTTTCTTTGAAAGGCTAAGTAAACCTTTAAAATAAGGCCGGTAAAATACCGGCCAAGTGGCAACTCTAGCCACCCATCACCCAAGTTAAAATTGTGCATTAGCCAGGTCCCTCCTACACTTCTAAGTCCACCAACATGTCCTGTGTTTGCATTCTTTGTTGTTGTTCCTGTTCTACCATGTATTGTTTAACCTATGACTGACTTAGTACAATGTGCACTATAGAAGAGATTTTTTTTTACATTTTACTCCATAGAACTGGCACCTTAGAGCCTGGAGATAAACTGTTGGCCATTGACAACATCCGGCTGGACAATTGCTCTATGGAGGATGCTGTGCAGATACTGCGCCAGTGTGAGGATCTTGTTAAGCTGAAGATTCGTAAAGATGAGGATAATTCAGGTATGGGAATATCACATCCTATGCTGGCAAGTTTCCTGGGAGTCATACTGTGTTAACGCAAGCATATCCACTTCATTACTGAGATTGCTGCATAATCGCTCATTCTCCTCCAGCCTGGTTATTGGAACTAAGTGGAAATGCAGCGAAATATGGTGGGGCTCTAAAAATACATGTTAATAATAATAAATATATATAGAAGATAGAAGGACCCACACTCCAATCTTATGGTGAAGAAATTGATGTGTTTCTATTTCTCACAATGCGTCTCCAACATTTCCGCCCCCACTGGGGCCTTTATTGATAAAGTGATGCAGTGATGCGCATGCCCGCCGCTGTGCAGTGACGTCAGCTGTAAAAGGTGAGGGGGTGAGGGGGGGTCGGATGGGGTGATATATATATATATGTATACACTAAAAAAGACCAGCAACTCCAGGAATTTTCTTGTGATTAAAGAGGTGCTATTGCACTGTTATTGGTTATACATGCAATAACACTTCTTTCATCACAAGAAAATACCTGGAGTTGCTGGTGTTTTTTTCTTATATGTGCAAATCCCTTACCGTGCACCCAGGTGCTGACGTAAAACGGAGTGCTGTCGATTACCATATATATATATATATATATATATATATATATATATATATATATATATATATATATATATACAGGTATGGGACCTATTATCCAGAATCCTTGGGAACTGATCTTTCCATAATTTGTATCTTCATACCTTAAGTCCACCAGAAAATCATGTAAACATTAAATAAACCCAATAAGCTGGTTTTGTTTCCAATAAGGATTCATTACATTTTAGTTGGGATCAAGCAGAAGCCACTGTTTTATTATAGAGAAAAAAGAAATCAATTTAAAAAATTTGCATTATTTCATTATAATGGAGTCTATGGGGGGAATTCACTAGCTTCGCTAACGTTCTCCAGGTGAATTTTCGCCAGCGCTATGCAAATTCACTAAGATACGAATTTGCACTCAGGGCGGTGAACGTTAGCGAAGTAGCACTACCGTTAGTTCACCAGGCAAAGCGCACGCTAGCAATGCCTAATTTGCATATGGCGCAAACTTAAGCGTATAATAGAAGTATATGTTACAGCCATTACATTCCACTACACAAGCCCAGGAAACCTTTAATAAATAAAATAAAGTTGTCCTATTGCCCTACATGTGCCCCCTGTATAGTTGTGTTGCCATATGTTAGGAAATGTAGGGGGGAAGGAGGGTAACCCCCCCTCCCCCCAAAAAATCAATCTTTTTCAGACTATTTACCCCTGGTAAAACACGCCGGTGTTACTGAATTTGCGAAGTGACGTCACGCTGGCGAATTAGCGCTAGCGTTAGATGCTTCGAGCTTTAGTGAATTTCCCCCTGTGGGAGATGCCTTTCCGTAATTTGGAACTTTCTGTATAATCGGTTTCCGAATAAAGGATCCCATAACTGTAAACAGTAGAACCCCCATTTTACATCCCCTGATTTTAAGTTTTCCATCATTTTACATTGTTTTTTCTGGTCCCACCTCTATATTATACATAATACAGTATATTTCCCTGATTTTACATTTTCCTGGATTTTACACCATTTTTTCTGGTCCCCTGAAAAAACTTAAAATGGGGGTTCTACTGTATATATAATTAGAAGTTGAAAGGAGTTCCATGACCTGTGTTTAAGCACAAGCCAAGTGCTTTTCTACAGATCCTGAAACACCAAAATGACTTCTAATATCTTCATATTTTATGTTAGGGTTGTACAAGTTTCTGTGATTCATGTGACAAGTAACATCACTGAACACCAATTATAACAGACGACATTACTAAGCTATTATATTTTGCTGCATATTTAAAAGGGGTTTTCACCGTTAAATTAAATATTGATATTCTGAGACAATTTGCATTTGGTTTTCATTTTTAAAATTTTTCTCGTTGTTCAGTTATTTAGTTTCTTATTCATCAGCTCTCCAGTTTGCAGTTTCAGCAATCAGGTTTCTAGAGTCCAAATTCCGCTAGCAACCATGCATTGATTTGAATAAAGACTGGAATAGGAATAGACGAGGGCATGAATAGAAAGATGAGTTATAAAAAGTAGCAATAACAATAAATTTGTAACCTTTGTGGTATAGTGCCCAAAACAATGTGGGAAAAGGTGTGTTTTCCCTTTAAGTTCTCCATAGTAGGAGAGGTAAGCACCAGGAAGGGTGCTCATAAACAGAGAATAAGTTCTCTGTTTAAAGTCTTTGGTAGCCAGGTCCTGGAAGCTGGAGTATTCTGGAAAGAACAGGCAAGCCATGGACTCCGTTCCAGAAGTCCAGCTCATGGATTAGAGCTCACCTTCCACAGGAAGGCTGTCCTGTGGAAAGGTATTTAGTTTAAGTGAGATTGTTAGGAAGCTCTCTCAGAGCAGGGCACAGAGCAGGAAGGATACCTGCCTGTGTGAGGAATCCCCAGAAGGGCTGGGGTGCCATTTGCCACTGTAAGGTGCAGAGAGAGAGAGAGACCAATTGACAGAGGGTCTGCCTGCCTAAGGAAAGCCAGGAGGCTGAGCAATCCCCCAGGAGAACTGTGAGTACAGGGGTGACCCAATACTAATGTTTTCTTACTGGTAGTCCATGAGGGGCCCAGCTTAGTAAGGGACTTCTTTATGTGTGAAGTTAGAGCCCAGTGGGCAGGATTTATTTTTATGATTTGTTTTGTATCCTGAAATGGTCACCCCTGTATGTAAATAAACTGCCTTAAAAATTAAGAAAAGTGTCTGTTGTGGATCCCGAAGCTTACACCTTACAGAGCCTTTATTTTTACATGGGGTCAGTGAGCCCATTTGACAGTTGGAAAAAAGAAAGAAGGCAAATAATCGGAAAACTATAAAAAAGAAAAAATGAAGGTCACTTGAAAAGTTTCTTAGAATTAGCCCATATTGTACAAGATACTAAAAATGAATTAAAGGTAAACCACCTCTCCAGGGATGTCTGTATAATAGATTTTAGATTATTGATAGGAATAGTGTTGGTACCATTTCAGGCACCACACCTCCCTTTCCCACCATTCCAGCTGTGTGTAATGACCTCAGACCCTGTAGCTATGATCCCCTATCCCTGGAAACAACATGGCAGTGGTGCCGCTATTCAAAAAGGGATCCCATTCTCTGCCTCAAAACTTTAGGCCAGTTAGTCTGACGTCGGTGGTAGAAAAGCTTTTCTAAGAATTAATAAAGGATAGGATACTGGACTTCATAGCAAATACCAATACTATGAGTTTGTGCCAGCATGGTTTTATGCGTACTAGATCTTGCCAGACTAACTTAATTTCTTTTTATGAGAAGGTAAGCAGGGACCTCGATTCTGGGATGGCAGTGGATGTGATTTACTTAGACTTTGCTAAAGCATTTGATACAGTGCCACACAGAAGGTTACTGGTTAAATTATGGAATGTTGGCCTGGAACATAGTATTTGTACCTGCATAGAGAACTGGCTAAAAGATAGACTACAAAGAATGATGGTATGTGCAGAACTATAGGTTCCATGCAGGATGCTGCCACTTTGCACAGTGATTTGTCGAGGTTGGGAAACTGGGCAGCAAACTGGAAAATGAGGTTCAATGTTGATAAATGCAAGGTTATGCACTTTGGCAAAAATAATATAAATGCAAGTTATACACTAAATGGCAGTGTGTTGGGAGTTTCCTTAACTGTGAAGGATCTTGCGGTTTTTATAGATAACAAGTTGTCTAATTCTGGGCAGTGTCATTCTGTAGCTACTAAAGCAAATAAAGTTCTGTGCTGCATAAAAAAGGGCATAAACTCAAGGGATGAAAACATAATTATACCTCTTTATAGATCCCTAGTAAGACCTCATCTGGAGTATGCTTGGAGTAAGACTTATATTATGAGGGTAGACTGTCCAGGTTGGGGTTGTTTTCTCTGGAAAAAATGTGCTTGAGAGGGGACATGATTACACTTTACAAATACATTAGAGGACATTATAGACAAATATCAGTGGACCTTTTTACCCATAAAGAGGATCACCAGAGGCCTCCCCTTCAGACTAGAAGAAAAGGACTTTCATTTGAAGCAGTGTAGGTGGTTCTTCACAGTGAGGACAGTGAGGTTGTGGAATGCACTGCCGGGTGATGTTGTGATGCTCATTCTGTTGATGCTTTCAAAAGGGGCCTGGATGATTTCTTGGACAGACATAATATAAAAGCTATTTTGATACTAAACTCTACAGTTAGTATAGCTATGGGCATATATGGTTTGTGTGAAAGAGTGGAGGGGTGTGTGTGTGTATGTTTATGCTGGGTTTTAATTTGGAGGGGTTGAACTTGATGGACTTTGTCTTTTTTCATCCCAATTTAACTACAGATGAAGCCACTTTGGATTGTACATTTGACACAGAAAAACTTAACTCATCTATCCCATTTATCTCACTTATTGCACAGAATATTGTGTCACAGCATCCCATCCAATTAAAGAGTTCACCATTGAAAGCAATGGTGCTTTGGTATGCTAATGAAAAGGTTAAATGCATTAAATGAGTTAAGATAACTTTAGATAACACAGTTTCTTCAATTAACCTTGAGTCACGACGCATTTAACTCACCAATCCCAGTGGCTGCATCTTGTATGTAACTATGTAACTATATGTAACTTTAAGGCTGCTATGTCCGTTCAGTATAAAATAAACTATAAGTGATGATAATTCCTGGAAAGACTTTTAAATGAAAAGAATGTAAATATATAATTGGCATATGGCGCAGAATGCATGGAATAAGCTTTTTCTGAGTTATCCATAATGATGAATGAATTTATTTAGTGTTGCTCGCATGTTCTCTTATAGACCGTAGAGCCATCGATGAACATCATTTGCATATATACATATATTTTCTAGGTCGTTAAACCCGTATCATTAAATCTAAAATCCAAATTATAACTGGGGCGCTGGCAAAGCCGGCGGAGCTACTGCACCGTTTTTCTGCTATAAAAATAGACTTTGCACAGAGAGAGGAATTCACAAGCACCAAGCAATTGGGTGATATTAAAGGACAGCTGAAGCTAGCCATAGATAACAGAAATGCTACATCTGGTGTATAGGACTGTTCTATTAAAGGGAAACTGTCATGGGAAAAAAATGTTTT
The DNA here is from genome assembly GCA_024363595.1 of Xenopus borealis. Lineage (NCBI taxonomy): Eukaryota > Metazoa > Chordata > Amphibia > Anura > Pipidae > Xenopus > Xenopus borealis. The sequence goes on from CM044438.1 coordinate 113,427,861, forward strand.
TTTTTTTTTCAAAACGCATCAGTTAATAGTGCTGCTCCAGCAGAATTCTGCACTGAAATTCATTTTTCAAAAGAGCAAACAGATTTTTTTATATTTCATTTTGAAATCTGACATGGGGCTAGACATATTGTCAATTTCCCACAGTGGAGAAACTACCAGGGGGTGCGAGTGGGCCAGGGTTCCGCACCCCCTCAGGGCCCCCCGGCACCTCACTCCACACTGGGGGCCCAGCTGCACATCCCGCACTACACACTGCCCCCCCTCTAGTTACATCACTGATTTCCCAGCTGACCCAAGTCATGTGACTTGTGCTTTGATAAACTTCAATCACTCTTTACTGCTGTACTTCAAATTGGAGAGATATCACCCCCTCCCTCCGACCCCCCCAGCAGCCTAACAACAGAATGCGCTGTGCGCGCATGCATGTGGGGGACCCGGAGATTAGTAACCCGGTGGGCCTCCCCATGTCCAGTCTGAACCTGCTGCAGCTCTAACTGTAACAGGAAGAAGTTTGGAAGCAAAAGACTGAACTCTGTCTTTTAATTGGCTCCTGTGACCTGACATATATGGTTTGTTTGGTGTTTGATGTTTGCGTGCACCGTAAATCCTACGATCCCAGGGACCTTATGTTTTAAAATGCCAATTTTTGATTTAGGATTACCCAATGGCACATGCTACTAAAAAAGTATATTATTATGAAAATGGTTTATTTACATGAAGCAGGGTTTTACATATGAATTGTTTTATGCATTATCTTTTTATACAGACCTACATTGTTTGGGGGGGTAAAGTTTTTTTCCTTTAAAAGAATCCCTTACCTTGAAGGGATGGCAGTGTACCATAGCACTTGCTGTGTCTATCTAAGTTAATAGGGCCTGTGCTGGAAATGCATTCTGCCTCTTGCTTTTAATTAAAAGTATTTGTTTTATGTAGAGCAAAGTGAAAGATTTTCATTTTCCCCTTTTAATCATGATTATTGAGGTCTTGAGAGCCATTGTTTGAGAAGATGAAGATTTTTAATTAAATTCACTTCTGTAATCAACACCTGACGTCTCTAATCCGTCTGAGCCTCACGTAACAATGATAGGGGGAGAATATAATTATGCTTATATTATGCATTTTTATTTATAGCTCAACCTTGTGACACTGCTGCATGGAGCATATCTGTAATAAAATGCATGGATATCATGTGACCTGGTCATATTATTCAGCCTTCTTTCAGGGTTGTTGCAGCAGCCAATGGGAAATCAGCAGGCATTTCTGACAAATAAAGTTCTCATTTATGATCGGCTGCCATTGTGCTCAATAGACAAGAGTGCTGCCAACTGTCTGGTTAAGGATCTGAAAAATCTTCTTGGTTTAACTGAGCAGCATGGAACCAGCCCTTGTTTTTTTTAAAAAAAAAAACACCTAAATTTTAATAATCAAAGTACAGGTATTGGATCCATTATGTGGAAACCTAATATCCAGAAAGCTCAGGCTAAAGGAAAGGAAAAGGAAAGGAGTCTCCCATAGACTCCATTATAATCAAATAATCCAGATTTTAAAAAAATTATAAAATTCTATCTGTAATAATAAAACAGTAGCTTGTACTTGATCCAAACTAAGATATAATTAATCCTTATTGACAGCTAAACCAGCCTATTGGGTTTATTTAATGTTTATTTTCTAGTAGAAGTAGAAGGTATGAAGGTATGAAGATCCAAATTACAGAAAGATCCCTCATCCAAAAAGACCCAGACCCTGTGCATTCTGGATAACATATCTCACACCTGTATGTCAAACGGCGCCTTTTTTAATCCAACAAAGATGCTTTTTCTGAATTTATATATCCTTTAAGTGTTGTTTGTAATTTAAAGTATAATCTTTCCCACCCTCGACAAAACTTTATTGTCACATCCCCTTGTAGAATCACTCTGAGATCGAGCGGTTGCAGGTAACTGAAAATCACATGGACAGGGTTTGAAAGTCTACATATAATGTGCTGATAAGTGTGTTCTTTAATGTTCTGATTTTGCAGATGAGCAGGAGACTACTGGGGCTATTATATACACTGTGGAGCTGAAGCGATATGGGGGGCCCCTGGGCATCACAATATCAGGGACTGAGGAGCCATTTGATCCCATTGTTATCTCTGGGCTTACAAAAAAAGGCTTGGCTGAAAGGTGAGTTCTGATACTACTTGATGCAGGATCACAAACACTGTTCTTTATTGTATAGTGAAGCAGCAGTGACATCTTGAGGTATTGGAGATGAAGTGTGTTCAAACAAGCTTACTGTGAGTCTGTATCCCTTGCAAACGAGTTGGATGAAGGAGCAGTGAAAAACATTCTTTGAAAATCCACTTATGTCTAGAGGAGAGCAGCACTGTATCAGTGATATCTATAGTCAGGACCAGCAGTGCATGGCATAACAAGGGAAAGACAAGTATTTCAGCAACAGAATACAAAACCAGTGCAATATGTTTCTCCCAAGTCTAGTAAACCTTGGCAACAGCCAGCAGGTAGCATTTATAAGGCGTTGTTGGACTTTTTAAAAGCAAGAATTCTATTTGTTGTTAAGGGTTACTAGACCTGGAGTAAGCTTGGTTAAACCATTTTTTACACAATACCTTTGCAATAGAGGCCATTTCCTTTGCTAATGGCACTTAATCGATCCACACTAACTGCTGATATTCTGTAGGACTGGAGCCATTCACATCGGGGACCGGATCCTGGCGATTAACAGCATTAGCCTGAAAGGAAAACCACTTAGTGAAGCCATCCACCTTCTGCAAATGGCAGGAGAAACTGTGACCCTCAAGATAAAGAAGCAGACAGAGAGTAAGTCAGAAAAAGTTAATGTGGTAGGTATGGCAAAGTTTTAATGTTGATCATATCTGTAAAGAGCTGCTTGTTTAGTGAGTTTGCCAGATAAGAATATCTTTTGCCTAATCTGACCACGATGGTGGTGGGACTGATCAGACTTATGTTATTGTTGGGTTGCTGGGCCAATGTTCTCATCATAATAGAGGCCTATAGAGTCCCATCTGGAAGGACTACATCAACTGATTGATGGGATGTCTGAACCCTGGCCATATTTCACTGTGGCAGGTGATTAAAGTGTATTAAAGTAATACAAATATAATGTACTGATTGTGCTGCACTTGTGATTTCAGGTTGCTGTGTAGCCATGGGGACAGCCATTGAGGCCATAAAAAGGAGGAAAGGTACTTAGCAAATAACTGATAGTCTGATAGAATACAATGGTATACAGAAGAGTGCATCTGTTATCTGCTATGTAACTTGAGCCTTGAATGGCTGCCCCCGTGGCTATACACACCTTGTTTATATAAACTATAATAGTCTTTCTGAAGGAAGCATATCACCCTTACCAGTGCAGAGAAACACTACATTATATTTTAATTACTTTAAAGCACTTAGCAACATGAGGTTTATAGGATGATTGAAGGACAAAATTTGATTACGTCAAGTGTAAATTGGAGATTGGACTGAGTAGACCTCATGCGATAGTCTTTCTTTGATGTTTAGATCAAACCCAGGGGGTACCAAATATCCAAACTGTCACCTACTTATATGAAAAAAGTGTCTGTCTGGATTTACATTTTAGGAATATTCCCCGAAAGGCTTTCAGACAATATGAATGAAGGGAGTGACCTTGAGGATGACCTGACGGACTCTCAAAAAACGAGTAAATTGTCTGACATCTACTCTACCGCGGTCCCAAGTGTGGATAGTGCCCTAGAGTCTTGGGATGGATCGGGTATTGATGCAGGTTATGGGAGTCAAGGTAATTAATGACGGATCTAGGGGGTATTGGAATTGTTATTGCTTTTCTTATGTGGGGTGGGACAGGAGCATGTTTGCTTGGAAAGCAAGGTGGGGGGGGGGGCAATTCTAAGCTCAGCCATTGGTTCTTAATCTTTCAGGAACATATGTGCCTCAAGCTGTTGGTATCTCCCTCCACCCTCATGAGTGGAGAACAAGCCGACAGAAGAGCAACACACCTCCTGTAGAACACAGAAAGAGCTACCCATTTCTTGATGGAAGTTTCAATGATAAAGACTGGGAAAAGCCAACACGGTAAATTAACTCAAATCTTGGTAAATAGAGGGATTTTATTTATAAAGAGATGGGAAAATGGAAAGTATAAACTCTCTGCAGGATAACATTTACAGTAGGTCTTGTTTCCAACTAAACTGGGAATTAATTATATATATGCTATTCAGTAGTGTAGCATAACTTGGGTGGGGATGATGTATATTAATGTACAAGTTTTAGGGCCTTTTTCTGATTGAATGGAGAGTGGTGTCTTTCCTGGTTGTCTGTTGATTCTGCGTTTACCTGATAGAACAAGTCATGGGTTGATCATTCTAGGAGAGTTGCATTTTCACTGCTGGTCCCATCCATTTGATTATGCTCATGCCTCCCCATTAATCCGTCAAAATGCACCATTGAAATGGTTGCATTCATTGAAAAAGCAGCAGTGATCTGCATGCTTTTTATACCATAACTCTTAAAGGGCATGTAAAGGCAAAAAAAAAATGTTTTTTTTTCAACTTGAATGAAAAAGAAACCTATCTCCAATATACTTTAATTAAAAAATGTGTACCGGTTTATAAGAAAACTGACTGTGTGCAGTGATATTCTCCCTTCATTTACTGATTTGAATAGGAATTGTCAGACGGTCCCTAACTGCTGGAAGGGAAACAATCATATTTATGAACAGCAGGGGGAGCCCCCACCTTACTTCCCAGCCATGCAAAACTCAAGCAGCTTTGTTTGTTTCCCTGTTTTGATCATTTATGACGACCCTTAAACTGCTCAGCTCACACTGAGCATGTGCACAGTCTTGGTCTTGCAAAGATGTATAACAAAGTTACAAAATGACTTTGAAAGCATAAATCATTTGTTTGATTAGGCGTGTGGTGCAGTAAGTTCATGTTTATGTTTAGTATACAAAAAAACTAGTGATGGGCGAATCTACCCAGTTTCGCTTCGCCAAAAAATTCACAAAATTCGCGAATTGTGAAAAAATTTGCGAAACGAGTCGCGACTCGTTTTTAAAAGCGAATTTTCACCGCGAATTCGCCTCTGGCGAAAAAATTAGCCCATCACTACAAAAAACACTAGCATTATTCTATTTTACACTTTCCTTGTCCTTTAAAGCAGTGGTGTCCAAACTGCAGCCCGAGGGCCGCATGCCCTGGCCCAGGATCGATATGAATGCGGCCCAGCTTGAAACACTCGGTTCAAGCTATAATAATAATGTCTATTTACTGTAATATCCAGGTGTCCCATTTTCCAGTGTATAGCTCCAACTGGTTATCCAACCGGTATTGTAGTTCTTTTCTGTGTATTTTCTTTACTTTTACAAATCAAAAGTGTTTGTGTATCTCATGTGTGGCCCCAGACAACCTTTCCTTTTCCAGTGTGGCCCAGGGAAGCCAATAGTTTGGACACCCCTACCTTAAAGTAAGGCTTTGATTGGCTCTAGTTTTCTTTATATTGGAGCACAAGTCATGGTGGCTTCATTCACTTCTCCATCATTGTGATCAATAGAGTGATTGCCCTATTTGTACAACTAATGTTGCAAAGATTTGCAGACTTAACTGGAAGAATACAAAGGTCAGAAAATACTGTTACTTCTGTGTGACTTCTGCTATGAAGATAAAACTATGGCATCAGTATATAACAAAAATATGTATCCTGCAGAAGTTTAAAGGAAGTGGTGACCTTGCAGAACAGGCACTCACATAGGCTATTTTCATTGAGAGGTTGCACTTTATTGGCTGACACCGCTGTAGCACAAAGATCCTTTAAGGTGTCACTTGTGGTGTTTTTTCTGTCTGTTAAAAATAAAAAAACTGGTGGAGAAAACTCTACTACTTCTTGTGATCAACAGACGCCTATGACTACAATGACATCTGCCTGTTGCCCTGTGCACACAGCATATTTTAGGTCGAAAAAATGAAGTTTGCATTACACCTATCCATCTATTGCGCACAATGACAAGTGAATCTTTTTGTAGTTAATGGAATTAGGCCCAGATGGCTACAGGCAGTAGAGGCTTTATCTCAACAACCATGGATGTACCAGCATAGACAACACCATACACCTAAGAATAACCAGTCAGTTTCTTGAGGAACTCATACCCACAAAACATTCCTGTGCTTGTGCCAATAAGAGTTCCTGTATGCTAAACGCTTTGTGATTCCCATTGACAATAAAAGTTTAAACCTTATGGACATTGCTCAATCTTTATGAATTGAAACCTTTCTCTAAGAGCTGAATTAAGAGCATGGCAGCCCTCGCTAGTTATCAAATGCATGGCCATTTCTGCAACTCATGTTTGGTAGTGGTGTGCTTCAGAATGATGGTGATGATCTTCCCTCCACAGATACCTTAAGCTTCTCCTTCCATCACTTTTCTCACTGCTTCTGTTCTCCTCTGTGTTTTTCTCTTTCTCTTCCTTTCTCCCCAGGTGTTCTGTGTCTCAGTTCTGAATCATTTCCCATCAAACTTTTTCTGTACTAACGATTTCTTGGGGGCTGATTTTTATTACTTCCTTCCATGTGTTTGTTTGTTTTTTTATTTAAATTCTGTCTTTACCCGCATGCCCTCACTAAGCCACATCCATCCCACCAATCATAGATAAGTCACAATCCTGCCTCCTCCCTTCCTCATGAAGAATGATTGGATGATTGCATGGACTTGTCTTTATGGGAAAGGCCTTTCCTCAGCTCCAATGATTTGTACATTTCTGTAAGAAGAATCCCTGAGAGTGGCACACAGTTTTGGGCAGAAGAATCTCCTGCTGCTCCTGAAGACTCACCCTATTTGGTTCAACAGATACCCCAGCCAGCCAAATGGCCTGGAAACTGACCATGATGATAGCTTTTGGCGTGTTTTTGGAGAAGCCCTTGAAGACCTTGAAACCTGTGGACAGTCAGAACTTTTGAGGGAAATCGAGGTAAATGAGTGCTCACTATAAAGCAGAACTTGACTCTCCTGACTGTATGTCTGGGTGTGTCTGGGATCACTGTCGATCTCTGAAAACAGCAAATCTTATGCCAGTGATCCTTCTTAGTATGTAGATGGGGCATGTGCAGATATATACATGAGCATTAATACCTCCCTTTCTTTAGATCCTTACAATATTGGTCTGAATGTTAGATATTGATCCTATAATTTATCTGCTATAATCCCCTTACTATAAACTAGCAGTGGGCTGGGCCTTGGTGGTCATGGTCTGAAATAACTGAGGGGTATGGGCAACCATCAAGAATTTTCCACAGGCATAGTTGGCCAGGCAAAACTCTTAAGGGTTTTTTTTTATAATTTTGTTTAAATAGATACTATAGAACCTATGCATATTGCTTTGCCATTTCCTAGGCCTCCATTATGACTGGTAGTGTGCAAGACCTGGGTCTAGACAGCAGCCAAATACTTCTGGAAAAATCCAGCCAAGGAGGACATGCACTGTTCAGGAAGGGTAGCCATCATCACATCAGCAGCAACAGTCCCAAGAAGGAGAACAAATCAATCCAGGAAGTTAGAAACAAGAAGGAAGAGGTGCACAATGCACAGTCCTTAACTACAGAGTTGCTAAAGGTAAGGTGAATGATCTGCAAGGTTGTATGTTTTTCTCTCTTATACCAAACCAAGGTCTGACAGTGAACTCTGTGTCTAGGATTTGTCTAAGCCAACAATCATTGACATTTAGTTCTTGAAGAGTCAACTCCAATTTTTTTTTTTTTTTGTGAGCCTAGGTTTTTAATCTATTACACCAGACTCTGGGTGTAATAGATTAAACGGTTGTATTGGACTCTGCCTCAGGTTGGGTTTCTTTCCCTATAGATCCCACACACAGGCCAAGGAACCTGGTGGAAGCCAATATCTATCTATCTATCTATCTATCTATATATATATATATATACGTATATATATATATATATATATATATATATATATATATATATATATATATATATATATGATTAGGTCTCTTTTCAATGCTCTTCATGCATACTGAAAGATATTATTACTGATAACCACGTCAGGCTATAGCAGTGGTCCTCAAACTTGGCCCTCCAGCTGTTAAGGAACTACAAGTCCCACAATGCAATGATGGAGTCTGACAGCCACAGTCGGGCAAATGCATTATGGGACTTGTAGTTCCTTAACAGCTGGAGGGCCAAATTTGAGGACCACTGGGCTAGAGAATAATGTAGTGGTTTAAAGGGAAACTGTCATGGGAAAACATGTTTTTTTCAAAACGCATCAGTTAATAGTGCTACTCCAGTAGACTTCTGCACTGAAATCCATTTCTCAAAAGAGCAAACAGATTTTTTTATATTCAGTTTTGAAATCTGACATGGGGCTAGCCATTTTGTCAATTTCCCAGCTGCCCCCGTCATGTGACTTGTGCCAGCACTTTAGGAGGGAACTGCTTTCTGGCAGGCTGTTGTTTTTCCTTCTCAATGTAACTGAATAGTACGCAGGGACATGGGTTTTTACAATTGAGTGCTGTTCTTAGATCTACCAGGAAGCTGTTATCTTGTGTTAGGAAGCTGCTATCTGGTTACCTTCTCATTGTTCTTGCTGGGTGGGGGAAAGGGAGGGGTGATATCACTCCAACTTGCAGTACAGCAGTAAAGAGTGATTAAAGTTTATCAGAGTACAAGTCACATGACTTGGTGCAGCTGGGAAATTGACAATATGTCTAGCCCCATGTTAGATTTCAAAATGAAATATAAAAAAAATCTGTTTGCTCTTTTGAGAAATGGATTTCAATGCAGAAATGTTCTGGAACAGTACTATTAACTGATACATTTTGGAAAAAAAATTTTTTCCATGACAGGATCCCTTTAAAATGGACAGAACAATGAGTCTGATCTGGCCTACCTCACTACATGTGCTGTGACCAGCTTTACTGTATATCTACTAGAAACACTAGATAATAATTATTTGAGAAAATTGAAGGGATAGCTGTCCTATTTTGAATCCCAACTACACTGCCCGGGCGGCATTCAAGAATATTATATATATTTGTTCCAGTGGCAGTAGATGTCTTAACTGTTGAAGACAATTTTTTCTCAGCGGCGCTGCCTTCCTGGCTTTTTTCCTGCAGGTGACCGTACAGAAAGATATGGACACTGATGACTTTGGATTCAGCGTGTCAGATGGTCTCCTGGAGAAAGGTGTCTATGTAAATATGATCCGACCTGGGGGTCCAGCAGACAGAGGTGGCCTGAAAACTTATGATCAGATCTTGCAGGTAATGAATGACAAAATATATAGGCTTGGGGAATATGCTTCTATAGTTTACAAACCAATCATTTTTAAAGCTGTTTTGCTCTCTGGGATGGTTCACCTTTAAGTTAACATTTAGTATTTTATGGAATAGCTAATTCTTAGCAAATGCCCTTCATTGTTTCTTTTTTATATATATATATTTTTTTAATTATTTGCTTCTTCTTCTGATTCTGTCCACTGCCCAGCTTTCAAAGTCACTAATGACATCTAGAAATCAAATGCTCTGAAAGGCTACAAATATACAGTTATTGCAACTTCTTGTTATTCATCTTTCTATTCAGGCCCTCTCCTATTTATACCCTTGGTATCAGATTTTTTACTCTTCCCCTTGTTGCCCTTCACATTGTCACACAGTGAACATATTTGCCCTGCGCATGGTTATATAAAGCTGAATAAGAGTGGTGTATTGAATGTGCAAACAGAAACAGAATTCCCTTTTTTTTTTGCACTGTGAATGTCCGCAAGAGCTTTTTAAATATGGAAAAAATAGCAAATTGCAAATATTTATGCACAAACTTACGACACGAATTTGCTAGAGGAGAAAATATTTGCAAAACATTTTTGCAACTTGTGAAATTAACTATTTTCATGCACAGCAGTCTTACACAGTGGCCATTTGTGAAAATTTGGTCTCAAATAGTGATGGGCGAATTTATTCGCCACTGGCAAATAAATTCGCGAAACGCAGGCAAAAATTCACGAAAATTCTCGGAAAAAACGAGTCGCACGTCGTTTTTGACTCTACGAAGTTGACGTGACACTCGTCAAAAGCGTGTCATGACTCGTTTCGCGAATTTTTTCGGCGAAACGGGGTAGATTCGCCCATCACTAGCCTCAAAGCAAAAGATGTGGCACAGCACTGCAATATTTTATCGTTCAGGAAAAACATGGTCAATACAACCATTTGCGAATAAATATGTGCAAACGTTACAAACTGACTGATTGCTGTTTTAAATAGATCTTTTCCCCCACCAGATCACTAATGCCAGCTATATATACATGCATCATGTCAAGGCAGTCATCTTTGGGTACATAAACTTGCTTCTGACTTGAATTACAAGTCATGACTTCATCAACAACTCCCAGCACCCTCAACAGCCAAACAGACCCTAAGAATGACCTGTTCAGCAAGAAATAAAATACAGCAGAAATTACAGGACCATAGATTTTAGACTAGTAATGTGTGGGCTGACCCAGTACCCGTGGGTTTGAGTAAACCTTGGCGCACCTTTTGTGCAACATTATTTTGCTGGCGTCCGGTTTTATACCGGGAATGTAGGGTTGTTTTCTCGATCCATGCATAAATATTTTAGACCACCCTTTTTTTTTTTTTTACTGGAGAGCTAACCCAAATTTTCAGGGAGACAGTACTTTCTCAGGTGTAAAGATATACTAACACAAACGTTCTTGCTATACACACAACCTACTGCCAGGTTGACGGTGAATCTTCTGTTCCATAAAGATGTGGCCAACAGTTTTGTGTTAATATTTCATTGTGCATGCAGTGTTATTTCTGTGATCTATAAAACTGTGAACTCAGATTTACTGGACAACAATTCAGCCAGAGCGTCAGAAAAGACTGCTACATAGAAAAGGTGGGCTCAAGTTTTAAAGGAGAAGGAAAGGCTAAAATTAAGTAAGCTTTATCAGAAGGTCTATAGAAATACACCAGTAAACCTTCAAAGTAATACTGCTCTGAGTCCTCTGTCAAAAGAAGCACAGCATTTCTTTCCTTCTATTGCGTATACATGGGTTTCTGTATTAGACGTCCTGCTTTCAGCTTACACCTCTAAGGCTTGAGCATGCTCAGTTTGCTCCTCTCTCCCTCCTCCCCACCCTGCTGTAATCTGACCCCAGAGATGTGAATGAGCAGGGAGAGACTCAGACAGGAGTTTATGTCACACCAAGCTAATATGGCAACTGCTATCCTAAACAAACAGAGCTGTCCTAGAGCTGTTTACTCAGGTATGGTAAAGCATTCTGCAGACTAAATATAGTGTTATAGCTTGCACTACTGTGGCTAATCTATTGGCAATAAACTGCTTTGGTAACTTTCCTTCTCCTTCAAAGGACATGTAAACCCCCTCCACATAAAAAAAATGACTTTAAAATCTTTAGATAGCTGTCACTCTGGTTGTAACACAGTAAGGCTGTAGCATCCCCTTAATCACTTTAAAATCCTTCTCCTCCTTTAACCCACTCACCCCCCCCTCAGGAATTTACTTTGGCTGTTGACTTATGAGCATGTTCAGTAAACCTGCATTCTACATGTCCTGTATGCAGATGTTAATGTTACCGGGTGAAAGCTGCTATTTGTTTTAGGAAAATGTGATGGCGCTGGCAAATGGAGGGGGTATATGCAGTACAAATGATGTGGCTTGGGTTTGGAAGATATGTCCAACTTATATACATGGTAGAGAAATGTAGGCTTTACATGTCCTTTAAAAGGTTGTGTTGCAGACATTGAACCATTTGTAGCATTATGCCAGATCTTTACTTTGACGAATATTAGAACTAATGGTTCTACATTTACATCTTCACATCTACAGGTGAACCATGTGCGTACCAGGGATTTTGACTGTTGCCTGACTGTGCCACTTCTGTCTGACGCTGGGGACCGGCTTGATCTGGTGATTAGCCGCGGTTTGTCTGTTAATGTGGAGGAGATGGGGGTAGAAAAAATAAAAGGTCCATTGAGAATGGAGACACAGACAAGCACAAAGACTCTCTGAACCCTAAAGTAACAATTTAAGGAGATTATTGTGTAACCTGTTGAAAGCTGGGTGTTGCCCATTTATTATTTTAATTAGTGAAGATGATAAACCACTTATTTTTTAATGTATGTATTTTCAGCACTTAGATTATATTGTACAAAGTGAAACTGTGCAGAGGTCCATATTCCAGTGATACAGGGATCTCCCTTCCCTTCTCTTTTCACCCCATCACATTCAAAGTATCACTTCCCTATTCTCTGTATTGTCATTGGTTTAAGAACCCTGGTGGTTAAGGTGTATCCTTTACTTATGGTGCTATTCCTTTATAAGCTTTTGATCATAGTGTCTTCACCCCATGGAATACACCCGCACTACACCTTTATTGAGGAAATGCACAGACTTGTTAGATCACAGGCATTGTGTCCCTCCATGACTCCTCTGTCAACCAATGTTGGGTAGTGATGGGCGAATCTCCCGAGTTTCGCTTCACCAAAAAATTTGCGAATTTCTCGCGAATTGGCGAAAAATTCGCGAAACGAGTCTCGGCACGCTTTTGACGCACGTTGCGTCGTTTTCGACGCGCGTCGTGTCGTTTTCGTCGCGTCAAAAAACGCGCGACTCGTTTTTTGCTGGTGTTTTGCGAATCGCGGGAATTCGCCGCAAATTCGCCCCTGGCGAATAAATTCGCCCATCACTAATGTTGGGCATTATAGTAAATTAATAGCATCGGAGACCGTTGAACCTCTTCTAAATGGATAATACCTTACTCACCTCACTCATTTGATTTTTTCACACTGCATTATAATGTATTGAAGTGGCTGGATTGTTTTGGTTAACTTACAATGCTGAACACTGTAACACTCATGCACTTTACACCATGTTGTCTCACATTTTTTTGTCTGGGATGTCTCACATCCATTGAGAACCCCCAACACAACCATTGCTCAATGCATCACTAGAATGCCAATGTAGACAACCATGCTTAGTGACATCCCTGTTCCACTCCCACCAACCATTTTCATATAGGAATGCACAGCCATCCCCTTAGTCTACTTCAGGAGCATCCCTTAATGCTTTTGCTTGGCACTGTGATATCACACACACTTCCAGAAAAAGAGCACAATTCCTTTGTTACTGTACCTTGACTCCTTGTTTCACTGTATCAAATTCTGTCTGTATTCTCTCCTCTGCACAATCTCCCTTGAAGACATCATAGTGGCCTCACAAACAACAAGCCTTTGGAATAGCTTCAGACAATATTTAATTGTGTTCTTGTGGTTCTGTATCTGCATTATGAAATGTTTCCTCCTCCCCCCGTTATGGTTCTGGATGTTTCTATAAGCACAATGGCTCACAGTCAGATTTTTCTTTGCAAGCCCAAACATGGCACCCACAGCAGACAAACCACTTAAGAGGGATAATCTGGACATCTTGAGAATTCTTGTGAATCCTCACCAAACTCCCAGTACAGAGTCTGCCTGCTGTAGTAGTAATTCCTGACCCCCTTTGATGTCATCATCCCACTCACTGTAATTATCAGGGCTTTCCTATTCTCCATACACCAATGCTGAAGCCAGATAATTCACAAGAAGCCTTTGTGACTGGGGAGGGGGGTTCTATGACCACTTTAGGACTTTGGAACAGAGCTTTCCAACCTGTGGCTGATATACAACCCTTGAATTGCCCAAGAGCCTGTGTAGGAGCTGTAGATATGCTACATCTGAAGAGTCACATGTCAAGGAACCCTTATATTTACATTAAAGCACATAGTCCTTCTACTGTATATAATTGTGACCACAAGACTCCTTGCCTAACAATCACTATGATCCAAAAGCTGCTGGATGCTACCACTATCCTGCTGATGTGGTTAATGTACTGTGTTGAAAGCGTTCCTGCTATTGTAGTGTGCCAATCTCTTTCACCAGTGCCTCTGTGGTATCTGCATCATTAATCCTGGTTGTTCCACAGTGGACACTTCCAAATACAAAAGGATTGACAGCTCCAGCCACATAATTGCAGCAGCTTAGACCATTCCTCTTGTATTGGGATCGACAACCCACAGCCCTCCAGTTTTTTCTTCCGCAACATCTCAGCCAGCCAACAGTCTGATCATTTTGAGACAGAGATGGATAAACTTGTAGACCAACTATTGTATGACAACAATTTCCAGTTCCCCCAACTTGAGGACGCTGGAAGTTGTAGGGCACTATTTGTCCTTCTCAGTTAGAAAGAGATGCACTGCGGCTGGTTCACCATGTAGAATATCTGTGCCGTAGAAGGTACTAAAGGTATTTTTATATGCAATATTTGTGGGTACAGAGCTCCCGTTTTGGGGTTTTTAATAGTGACTTTTAACTAATGGCTTTAATATGTAATTCCTTGTACCCCTTCCTATGCATTTTCAATGGACGTTCTCGTTACCTACATAACTAAAATCGGTATTTTTATCCTATACGAGATGAGAGCAACTTTAAGTTGTAAAGTATTTTTCTACTGCCTTTTGATTTCTTATGTATCTGGGGAAAGCACAAAACGTTAAAGGTTCAGGATACGGAGAACTTTATTTTAGTCCTGACGCATTTGTAAATATTTTTCTCTATTTAAATGACTGTACTGAGAGAAGCTGGGTTTTTAAAAATAAAACAATGAATTTTACCAGTTTTGGATCATTTGGAAATGCTTTGTGGTGACTCCCTTGTGCCATCGTTGGCATCGTTTTCTTTTCAAGTCCATATGTGTTAAAATATAGATTTATTTTTCTGTTTTAAAATGAAATATGTTCAAAAGTGGCCAATGGTTTAAGTAAATGTGTATAGACACATACACCTCAGCTCATTGAGACAAGCAAATCTTTGAAACAAGCATCTGTCTGATCTCTGAATGGTGAAGAAGATGATCTGGATTAACCTACAGTGTGCAGGTGTAGCCATTTTTCTTAACTAGACTATTGCATCACAGAAGAAAGACTGTATGGGACATTCACTAAGATCCAAAGAAACGCCAGCGCAAGCTTCGCTAGCATTTGCCGCACTTCGCCAGGAGAATTTTCACCAGCGCTACGCAAATTCACTAAAGGGCGAAGTTACACTCAGGTCGGCGAACGGTAGAGTATTTGCGCTAGTGTTACTTCGCAAAGCGCAGTTACGCTAGCGAAGCATAATTTGCATACGGTGCGAATTACAAAATATAAAAGAAGTGTATGTTACAGCCACTACACAAGCCCAGGAAACCTTTAATCAAAAAAATAAAGTTGTCCTATTGCCCTACATGTGCCCCCTGTATAGTAGTGTTGCCATATGTAGGGGGGAAGGAGGGTAACCCCCCCCCCAAAAAAATCGATCTTTTTCAGACTATCACCCACAATGGTAAAACACGCCACAGCGTTTTTTGGGACTTAGAAAAAATTTGAAATTTTTTTTTCGACCTCCTATCTATTGTATTGCACTTGGCCTGGTCTGACCTGGCGAAGTTACGTCTAGCGTAAGTGCTAACGAACAGCAAAAAGTTAATCTCAGTGAATTTGCATACTTGCGATCCTTCGCCAGTGCGCAACTTCGCCTGGCGTAAGTGTGCAAAGTTGCGCAAGTCTATCTACTTCGCTAGCGTAAATTCGGCAGAGACGGTGTTAGTGAATTTGCGAGGTTACGCTGGCGAATTAGCGTTAGCGTTAGACGCTTCGCTCTTTAGTGAATCTGCCCCTGTGTCTGAGGCAAAAAAGTGATGGCAGAAAAGAGGCAAGCACGAAGTTTCAATTTCATAGTCTGTACTAGAGCAGTTATCACATTGTCCATAGCAGTTTGAACCATCAAACCTCTCTATTTATATTCCAGTCTCTTCTTCAAATCAGTGTATGGTTAATTGGGCAATCAGGAGAGCTGCTGAATAAAAAATTTAACTCAAAATCTGCAAATAATAAAAAGCAAACCAAATGCAAATTGTCTCAGAATATCACTCTCTAAATCAATGGTCCCCAACCAATGGCTCATGAGCAACATGCTCATCATCTCACTGGATGTTGCTCCCAGTGGCTATTAAAGCAGGTACTTGTTTTTTTAATTCCCTGCTTAAAGAAAAGTTTTCATTGCATAAAAACTAGATGTAATGCCAAACAGAGCCTCCTGTAGGCTACCTGTAAACATACGAGCTTACGAACAGCCCATATTTGGTCACATCATAGTAAAAGTAGACCTGAAATAATGAGATGCACTGGCAAGTGTTTTTCAATAATCTGTTTATTATGGAAGTTGGTTACAAAAGCACCTAAGGTTACAGTATGGCAGCCGAGCTGTAACACACACTCTGATACAAATTTAGTCTGTGCCCTCCATTCTGCAGCTTTTGGGGTAACAGGAGAATCCAGTTTCAGTAGCACCTCCCTCTGTGGGTTTGCTGCTTCCTTGAGTAGTTTCCATCAGTCTCTACTATTCCAAGGATAGTTTGGGGGAGGGGGGTTAATTTTCTCACCGACAAATAATAGAAGTGTCATTAATGAGTCTAGTCTTCCAAGACTGACTCCTGTGTATAGTTATAACCCAAAGGTCTATCTTTGTTTCTCTTAAAACAGTAGGATGCTTAAAGGGGACCTGTCACCCAAACATAAAAAGCTGTATAATAAAAGTGCATTTCAAATTAAACATGAACCACAAATTCTTTTTTATTAAAGCAAACATAGCTGTTTAAACACATTTAAAAATCTCAGCTGTCAATTAAATATTGCCTGCCCCTCATCTTAGAGGCAGGGCAGGCAATTACTTTCACTTTCCATTCAGCACTTCCTAGATGTCACTGCCCTCCCAACATTCCCCCAGTTCTCTTAACCATTTAATTGTGTAGCCAGGACATGGGGATGGACATCAGGCCCCCCATTCTGGTGCACAAACAAGATTCTGAGATGATGTAAGGCTTGTCTTAATAACAGTGTCCACAAAATGGCTCCTGCCTGCTTGCTAAAATTACAAGGTCCCATACCAAAGGAAACAAGATTCAAATAATTTATATAGTGTAATTAAAGTTAATTTTGCTTGACTAATGTAATAAAATAGGATTTGGAATAATATTTTTTGGTGACGGGCCCCTTTTAAGAAACTGCTGAAAAGAGAATTCTTCTGAAATGTCTGAAAATTGCATATCAAAGGTTGCTTACTCAATACTCCAAAAACGAATTCAGGTTTTTGTCAACCGTATTGAGGGCACAGCTTAGTGTTTTTATTGGTTCTAGTAGAAGCTGCCATATTGCTGGTGTTAGTAAAGTTATTCTGTATAGACTCCTGTAGAGGAACATCTCTTTTTGACCCCTAGGTTGATGCCTATGGACAAGACCTCTGTGATGGAAAGTCATAGTATGTACCACTCTTGTATAAATGTACATATTTATTGAAGGAATGTTGTGTGCAATGCAGGGTCCTGTTAAACTGAGGCCTATCAGGTGATGAGGAACTACAAATCCCAGAATCCCACTGACATTTAAACACTTGTTAGGGGGTGCTGGAAATTGCAGTTTCATGACATCTTGCGGTACACAGGTTGTCCATACCCAACCAAAATTGGAAGGTAAGGCATATAGTCATTAAAAATAGGGTATCCTTCTCTAAAAATATTTTTTTACAGTTTATTCATCTCGCCTTTGGAATTCAGAGAAGCACACTGTCTTTGATGCAATGTCATTTCTGGAAGACCTCATATACTGAATATATTTCTGCCTCAACCGCAGAAGATTCTGCCAGATTGTGGTCATGTCACAAGATGCAGCAGGAGTAGAAACCACACAACGCGTGATGCGATTGACTCAATGTATAATTTGTAAATAGGAAATTACATTGGTAAAATGAAAATATTTAAAAAAAACATATTAAAGCCCCTGATATAGAAAATGTTGCTGGTGAAGGGGTTTGAATAGGGATCCCTTCCTTCCTGCAGGTGTTTGGGCAATACATATTGCTCTGCTAAACTCATTTTATAGAATGGCCCCTTAGCAATATGAAGTATTTCACAGAAAGTTGAATGATACACCAAGGAGGAGCTGCTGTTGAGAGCAAAGCTTGGAGTTCTTCATAAATCACATTTCCAGTGCAGAGCAAATCCAGTCCCCAATCAACATCACCGCCACTACCCCAACTTCACTATGACCCACAGATTGCAAAGCTGCACAGTAGCCTTGTAGGCCATCATTGTTAATTGCATTATGTTCCAATCACTGACATACCCCCCTCCCCCGCCCATCACACACAATGAAGCCTTTACTAATTTACAATATTCATGACCAGGATATCCAGACATTTCTTTTGAAGGGACCATGTCGCACCTGTAAAAACTGTTAAAACTTAACAGAAGGTAGACTCCAGCTGCACATACAACTACTGTGTAAGGCTATATAAACATTTAAACAGCTTTGATATTAGAATCTTTCTCTGCACCCAAAGATGAGGCACTCGCTATAAAATAACATACGCACTTTCATGCACACACACACGCGGTATATAAAACACAATATACTCTACAACAGCCAATAAATCAAATTCTAGTGCAAATGGAGATCTCCATAAACCTGTATCTATTGCCAATCTGCAGCCCTCAAGTTGACGCTGGATTACAACCCCCCTGCACCCCACTATCAACAACATCTAAAGGGCCTTACATTGGACATCCTTTTATCTAAGGAGAGTGTTAGTAAACAACTTAGAACACAACTGTCCCTCCCTATGGAGCCTTGGTCACATCATGGTCTCCACAATAACATGCGTTGGTGTTTGAAAGCCTCCATTTGTGCAGATTGGAGCAGCTCCTTCCGAACCTTTGGCCCAGCGGTTTATTTCTCTGGGAGCTGTAACAGCTTTGATCCTCTGGAAATAACAAGACTGGGTCAAGATATCAGGACATATAAACATTAAGCTTGATATCTACCAAAATACATCACACTACTTACTTCGATGAGAGAGCCATCAGAACGTACAATGCGGAACACCATGACCAAGGGGATGCAGATCATAGACGACAAAGCAAGGACCCAGCCCAGTCCAATTGCCCAGTCTGGGTAGACGTAATACTTGTTGTAGGTAAGTGGGGTATACTTGGCTAATGAGAAAATAAAACAGCCCTGGAAAACAAGAAGGGCAAATGAGGGAAAGGTGGCCAGAGGTATTTGCCTTAAGCAAGAACTTCTATTATTCTATCTATGCTCTCTTTCCCATTACAAAGCAGGGGGCAAGACTTGGACCTGAACTAGATGAAGATGGAGGAACTAAAGAACTAGATTTTTCCCGACTGCCTTGATCTCTTTGAATCTCACTCATGGAGCATGAGCATAATTGTGCCCATAGAAATCAGTGCAGTGGGAAAACCTTTTGAGGAGTCCAAGCCCCTACCATAGGCCTGATAATGTGGAAGAGAACAACCCAAGAATATGATGTACATACAATCACGGTAGGGAGTAAATTACTTTGGGAACTAATGTAAATGGATTCATTCAGAAAATATTAGAGGCACTATTTAAAGGCCATCACAGCAGCTTTCCAGGAGTGGAGTCCCAACTCACCACACAGAGAAGAGGAGTGATCACAGTCCAGCTCCACTTCATCCACGGTCCTGGTTTATATCCAATCATATCTTCTATATTATCATAAAATTTATCAGTGCCTAAAAACAAACAATACGATAAGAGATCGACCTAGAAGGTCTACATTGTTATACAAGCAGCAGGATTCTTACCATAAACCCAGGCTACAGCAACACATTCAAAGAATGCAACCCACAGGAGGCACACACCACTAGCTGCATAGTAGTCAAATAGTTGGAACACGTACATGCCACCCTGAGTGAAGGAGAGTAATGGTTAGCAAAGCATACTACAAAGCTCCAAATTTATTGTATGTTGATTTTTACTATGTACTCATTTGAAATGGCTGAAATGTATGTTACATATAACTCTTGTTGGTTGTATGACAATGAGACAAATTAAAAAATAAACCATTAAAAAGGTAAAATTAATCTTAATTCAGTACCTCCAGTACTCACCCAGGCATACATAGCTAGATTAAATAATTTGGCACCCCTAGGGGAAACGGCTGCCTGCACCCACAACCCACACTTACCCCCAGCTGAATGCACTAACCCCAAACCACTGCAGCATATCAGCCATATGCAGGATGCTGCCACCCATTTTCTTCTATCTCCTGTTGCCCTAGGCCCGGACTTTTGTGGCCTGCCTACAAATCTAAGCCTACAGACACAGATCTCTGGTTCTCTGTCTTGAGTGTATCCCTTTTCAATGACCAGACAGAGAGCTGTTATTAGGTGCTACAGAGCCAGGGTGCCTGTGTCTGCTGCATCCAATTTAGCATCAGGGTACATCAATTTTCCACTGAATTATAGTGCCAAAGCACCTTCAAATAAAAGCCCCTAAACATTTCCTCCACCCTAGATGGTGTCAGATTTTACCCCTGAGGTGTATCTGAACTCTTGTTGGTTGCCTAGTTATTGACCTCGACTTTTTTCACCTGTTCTAGTCTTTGTCTGTAAATTCTAAAATCTGCAGTCCACTTTGATGACTTATACTTTTCTTATTTGTTTCTTTGATACTACAATCCTCTGGTGTTCTCTATAGGCTGGACACAGGTAACAAAAGAGCAGCCTTAAGCAGACTCCCCACTGCCACCATATTGTCTGGAAGGAATTTCAGGTTAGGATCCATTCACCTCCAAAGAGCATAATTATGTCTATTTGTCACAAAGGGCATGTTTGGCTAAAATTAGCTTTTCTACTTTCCATGGAAGATATAAATTATGTTCTATTATGACAAAGCCAACTCCTATCCGAAAGAGACAGACCCAGGTTCAACAACTACAGAGAATTAGAGGTTTGTAACTGTGTATGTTCATGCTGTATGAGTTGAGGACTTTTGATATCTTTTGGACTTCTTTTTAAGTGTCCTTTGTTTTAATAATGATTTAATAATAATTAAATAGAGGCAGTTGTCTAATAGGCTATAGCAAATACAGTGGCAGCATGAACACTGAGATCGAAAGCAGCTAGAATACTTACTTCAGTAACCATGGTTAACCCCAGAAGATAGCTGAGGAAACATACTACAGCGATGAAGATTTCTCGCCGGTAACCCTTCCGTAGGAAGGATGGATACAGATCAACTAGAGATGTGATCTGTCCTTCAACTTCAACAAACTGAGAGAGAGAAAAAAATCTACTGGTCACTAATGGTGATAACGGCATGCATAGGTCATAAGTAAAAGAAAGATGGAATTTATAGCATGAATATACAGTAAACTCAGTCTGACTTGTTTTTCATTTAGGGGCCTATTTATAAGAATGCAACATTCATTTTATAATAAGACATGATAACAAAGAATGTGTCTATACTGTAGAATGCTATACTGAGATGGAAATGGGATCCCTAATCTCAGCCTTGTACTAAGCCTTCAGGATACAGAGCAGATAACAGATAAGCTCTTTAGTATACAATGCAATTCTATGTAGCTTATCTGTTATCCAGGCTTTTGTCTTGTGGCTTCCCTCGTGCAGCTTTTTATATGAACTGTAATAGTCTTTCTGAAGCAAACACCCCAGTTTTACCAGAGCAGGGTCACACTACATTATTTATTACTTAAAAACACTTTCATTTTTTGACTTTCCTGTTCTTTTAAGTGCCTCCTTAGTATAGACAACATGGGAACAATAGTTTTTCCAGATTTATAAACCTTTGAAAAGGACCAGTCCACCTAATCATTAATTAATTATCTTTTGTTGACAGTGATATTTTAAAGGAAAAGTAAATGTTTTTCTTTTTCTTTCTGTAAATTTGCTCTAAACAGCCCCCCAGATTAATGTACCTTAGTCCCTGCTGCAAGTCTGCTCTGTGTTATCAGCAGCTTCTTTCCCTTCTTCCTGGTGCAGAGTGAAGCCCAGCCCCTTAGTTTACTGAGCAGTCCATTTGCTGCTGTTCCACAATAGAGAGGAAGAGGGAGCCAGTGTTTCATTAGTAAGCTAGTTTCCCCAAGCAAAAGCTGCTACACACACTGCTCTCTGCTATGTCACATTATGCAAATGATCTCCAAGACTAGTCTGAGAGATAAGGTCAGCTCAGAAAGCTAAGGGGCTGGGCTTCACTCTGCACCAGGAAGAAGGTGAAACAAGCTGCTGATAACACAGAAACCAGAGCAGACTTGCAGCAGGGACTAAGGTACATTAATTTGAGGGGCTGTTTAGAGCAAATTTAGAGATAGAAAAAAAAAACGTTTACTTGTTCTTTAAGACAGTTTACAGTTGTTGTTCTTCAGTTAAAAGAGGCATAGTGAATGTTTCCCTCCACACTAGGGATGTTGAGCCTGGAGACTGGGAGTTGTAGCTAAACTTCAGCAGGAGAGCACATGAAATAAACAAGCTAAACGCTATGGGTTCTCCCATTTGCACTAATGCTACTAACCTGGCTATCCAGTCCAAGCAGCAGAAGCATAATAAAGAATAGGATGGCCCAAAAGGAGGGTAGAGGCATCATGGAGACTGCCTTGGGGTAAGCAATGAAAGCCAGGCCAGGACCTAAAGAGACAGACATTGTATAATTAGTACAATTAAGCCCAATAAAGATGTTGCCTCTCCTTCCCTATAGGTGAGGATTTAACACTGCTCCACAGGATTCTAAGCCTCCTCTCACCTATACAATGAGTATCCTTCCATCAGCAACACTTGTTAGACAATATTTAGTATTATTCCCTATTATCACTGTAGGCTGATCCTTCCACTAAAAAGAAGATAAAGCACAAGCAGAAATCCCCACCCAGGAAGAGATGTAGACACCAACCAGGATAACATTCACTGAACTAAACCCTCAGTAAACTGCTCTGAATTGTTAGAAGGTGGTTATGTGGGTACTAAACTGTATATGATGGGGGTCACAGTTCTTTGTACTAATCACTTGGGTAAGATAGGGGTAAATGGATTGTTCACCTTTAAATGAATTATCAGTATGATATAGACATGAATTTGTTTATTTTTTTTAAATTCATTAACATAGACTCTATAGACAAATGTAGATAGTATATAGAGAACCAGTTTTTGAGAAAAAAAACAAAACTGGGATTTCGGCTCTTGTTTAGTATTTCGTAAATGAAATAATTCTTAGAAATAAAGAAAATCAAAACAATGCCAGTGAAGAGGCTTTGGGTTACACCGTGACGATGAAGGTAGAATGATAAAATATCTTGGATGACATTAAAATAAAAGGAAAGGCCTATTTGCTTGGGGATGCCAAAAGTTAGGCACCCCAAGTGATTGTATATACTTATTAGAAACCCCAGGCGCTCCTATCAACAGAAAACTGCACCAGTCTGGGGGTTCTTCCAGCGAGCAAAACGGAGCAATCGCTTCCTTCTTCTTCTTTCTTTCAATCTCCTGTGCAGCAGACCGAAATAGGAGACTTCTTGATAAAAAATGTGGGCTTTTCCCACTACTGTGCATGCACATCGGAATTATGAAAGAAGAAAATGTAAGCCGATGACTCCATGGCGCTTGCTGGAAGAACCCGGGCTGGTGCAGTTTTCTTCTGATAAGAGAACCAACCCAGGTTTCAAGTTCATAAATTCAATAAGTGGGGGTGCCTAACTGTAAATAGCAAGGATATTAGCAGTCACTGAGGATTTCAATGACCACATAAATGTGCAAGCTCATTAAATGTGCCATAGAGTCTACAGTTAGTGTGGGTTTTCTCTAGTGTGCAGACATTTTAGTACAGCAAACCTGAGCCAAGCCGCTATGGCTGATGGGGAGACCATGCCAAGATAACAAGCCAAGCTCCCACCTTCTGGCCCAGGCTAATATTGTAAACTCTCCCTTGTTATAAGAATCCTGCAGTCATCTGTTCATAATTCTGTGAATAAGTACTAGCAGGAGGTTGTCTTCTATCCCGAACAAGTGGCTAAGTGTTCTGAGATAGATGTGATTAATGATTGAAGAATTCTTAAATGCTCAGTTTTAGACCCATAAATGCATTCAGGATCGTGCAGTGGGTTTCCTGTTAGCAATAGAATTAAAGCTTTAAGTGATGGAGCACTTTGAACTTGCTGCCCCTCTGTCTTGCACATAGACAAATATAGATGTAAATTATATAGCACTGGCACGCTGCTACTTCTGCACCATATATTTTATGGCAGGACTGTCCAACTAGAGGTGGCTCTCCAAAGGATTTTTACGGCCCAAGTCTGCTTTGGGGCTCCATAGATTTTATTGTATGATACTGTATCATTATTTTTAATGATTTAGCCCTTGAACACACTTTATGATAATTGGCCACTACAGTTGGACAGCACTGATCTAAGGCACTTATAGGGGTTGTAAAGGACCAAAAAGGTAAAGGTTTTGTTTTTAGTTTATTCCACCATAATTGTAATTTTTTTTGGCCCCTAATTTCATAAAAAGAAGCCAGTACGGCAAACTTACAGCCTAGGGGTCTGTCTACAGGGCTGGATTTTTTTATTTCCAGCACCCCTAGGCCAGTGATTTTCAACCTTGTGCCTCCAGCTGTTAAGAAACTACAAGTCCCACAATGCATTTGCCTGACTGTGGCTGCCAGACTCCTTCATTGCATTGTGGGACTTGTAGTTCCTTAACAGCTGGAGGCACAAGGTTGAAAATCACTGCCCTAGGCCACCCTGTGTCTTTTCGCTCAGGAATTTAAACTACTGTCAAAATCTCCTCGCAGTCCTCAGTAGGCAGTAGATGCAGCCGGGCAGACTCTCTTCCCTCTTGCCACAAATCCAGGCCTGGTTGTCTATCATACCGCCAGCCAAAATGGCCGAGATGAGGTGCTCTCCACAGCATGAATAAGTCCAAAGGTTGTACAAAGGACTGTACTGTAAATCAATGCCAGGGTTAATAAAAGGAACATATACCCCACTTTAAAGGAAATGTAGCTTGCCTGTCTAATTTACATTATTTTTTTTAATTTGAGTTTTTACATAGATAGTAAATCCAACCATCTGGTTACAGTTTCTGCTCAAAACGGACTCGTTTGTGTTCGCTAACTTCAATTTCTATACAAATCTGCATCACAAGACTTTCCTTTTTTTCCACTAACTTAACTTTTCATCCAGCTGTAGCTAGTTGAATGAAATATTTGCTTCTGCTGTTGTTCCCAACTCATTAAGCAATAAATGTAAATTGCAAAAGTGTTTAGGAGAGCGTTCTGTTATGTTATAAATGGTTTACTTTTATTTCAAGTACTTTTAAAGGGCAAGGAAAGGCAAAGAAACAAAATCCCATTTTTACTTTCTTTAATGAAAAAGAAATCTATCTCCAATATACTTTAATTAAAAAATGTGTACAGTTTTTATAAGAAACCTGACTGTATGCAGTGAAATTCTCCCTTCGTTTACTACTGTGGATAGGAATTGTCATACAGTCCCTAACTTCTGGCAGGGAAACAATCATACTTATGAACAGCAGGGGGAGCCCCTGCCTTACTTATCAGCCATGCAGAACTCAAGCAGCTTTGTTTTTTGATCATTTATGACGATCCCTAAGCAGCACAGATCACACTGAGCATGTGCAGGGCCAGAGGCAGAGAAATATTTTTAACAAAGTTACAAGATGACAGCCCCCTGTGGCCAACTTTGAAAGCATAAATCATTTGTTTGATTAGGCTTGTGGTGCAGTAAGTTCATGTTTATGTTTAGTATACAAAATACAGCATTTCTAGCTTTATTCTATTTTACACTTTCCTTGCCCTTTAAGTGAAAAGGACAAAGGGTATCCACCATTCTACTGCAGTCCCCCTAAAACTACAACATTTTTCATGAGTCATAGAATGTAAGGTCAGTAGAGCTCTTCATGGCCACGATTTTGGTCCAAAAATTCCAAAACTGACTTTCTCTTGCTCTGATATAAGGACTAAGCAACTTTTTTTTTTTTACAATTCACCCACAAGGGGTCACTGTTTACTGTCACTGTTACACCAAAGTCTTCTAAATGAACTGGCCGGAGTGGTGAGTAATAGCATTGCTGCTCACATGAATACAGATAAGGTTATCAGTAAAACCAGTAGGTTGAATCAGTTATTAATAATTTCTAGTTTCCATCTTCCCTTGAAAGGACACATTCTCATGGGATGCTAAAATACCTGTTGGCAGTAAACTGGAACATCCTCGGGGCAATGACTTACAATGAGCTCAGCTTTGCAGTTAACACAAAGTTTTAAATAATTTAGAGCTGCTTGCCTTAAAGGAAATGTAAACCGTCTAAACAAATGAATGCAAAATAACTCAATGCACTCTTCTGAGCACTTTTACAATTTACAATTATGTTTTCGTCTATTTTTCTAGGTAAAACATTTCACACACTGACAATATAATAAATTAGAAACAGTGCCATTTCAGTTCATTGGACACAGTTTGCAGAAAATTGAGTTAGCGAGAAGAGGAAATTCTTGTGATGCTTCTCTGCTCAGAAAATGAAGTTAGTGAGTAGAGAAGAGGCATCTGATGTTTCTCTGGAGAGTTTTGAGCAGAGCAACACTTTCACTATTTTTGGCCAATTATGTTTGGCCAGCCAAAATGAACAACGGGTGTTGCTCTTCTTGTTAATCCATTATATTAGCAACTATAATATGACTGAAGGATATAGACAGAAGAACCCAGCTTTTACTTTACCCGGGGGACCGCATCAAAACCAGCACAAATTCCAGGAAAAGGTTAAATCTGGGAAAGAAAAAAATTTTGATGCCGTTTTGACTGCAACAAAAACGGCATCAATTCCAGGAAACTGTGAACTCCACAGACTGAAAATCGAGGTCCTACTCTTAATTATTAACTCGTGAGTAGTTAACTGTACTGACCTAATTTATCAGAGGGAGCAGCAGGGTTCTGCATTAACAAGTGATAAAAGCACTTTGATTTTCATGTATACAGTAAGTCAGTACCCAGGCTTCTATTATCATGAATCCTTCCAAAGGCTTGACTTCCAGGTTAGAGACCTGTGGCTGTAGGTGACAATCCTCACCACAGCAGCAGCATTATACAGTACCTGACTCTGCCACATCTGCAATGTCCACCCCTTGCTCTTGTGCCATGAAGCCCAGGACGGAAAAAATTGCGAAGCCAGACACAAAACTGGTACCACTGTTGAGGCATCCCAGCAGCATACAGTCCCTAAGTCACACACATGTCACGAGCAGTGTTAATGAACAAAAACCAAACCCGAACAGCTCCCACCCTCTCTGACCACGACTTGCCTGTAACAGTTGTACTTGTACTTGTTGTAGCTGCCCAAGGAGGTCATGGCTCCCAAGCAGATGGCATAAGAGAAAAAAATCTGGGTCCCAGCATCAATCCATACCTGGAAGAAATAGGAGACACAACGTGAAATTTGAGATTACTGTAGTATCATAAACCTATCTATGGCTGGAGATTCCCCAGACAGTTGAAAATCCGCCAGTTGCTAGGTACTGGTATTGGATCTAAATGACCTAAGGGAAAACCTTTGTTACTGACCCACAGAGTTAGTGGGCCTTCTTGTTAGCTATGATATAGCAATTGGAAAGGGGTGGTTCTTCCTCTTTGGCCTTCATCTTCTGACCAGGTGGACGTGTGCTGGGGAGCAAGATGTTAAAGGAGGACTAAAGCTTAACTAAAGAAGTAGGTATAAATGTTGTACATGATGTTTTGTGCTTGTGTACCAGCCCAAGGCAACCACATCCCTTTAGCAGTAAAGATCTGTGTCTCCCCAGTAGATGCCCCAGTAGCTCCCCATCTTCTTTTCTGCTGATTCACTGATTCACATGCTCTGAGCTGCTGTCACTTACTGAGCTTAGGGACCCACTCACAATATACAGAACACATAGAATAATAGTCACAATATAAAGCTGATTAGTCATTAATACAGATAATTACTACATGGCAGCACAGAAACCAGTGCAACTAGCATCAGAATTTAATAATCAGCCCTGTAGCATCAGCTTATATTACAGACCAACCTAATTTTCTGCTGGATAATTAGTGACAACCCCTAAGTTTAGCTTCTCAACAGCTGCTCAGAGCCCACTGAGCATGTGAGTGTCACAGACACTTTCCAAGATTGTGACCCCCCTGTGACAAGTTTGAAGTCCTGGATTATTGCTGCTATTGACAAGCTGAAACTTTAGGCTGGTGCAATGAGATCAGTATATAAAATATGGCATTTTAACCACTTTCATTTTTAGGGTTTAGTTCTCGTTGGGAGTGAGGTTTAGTGAGATATAGGACTAGCCTTTGTCAGGAGTATGTTCTAAAAATGTAAAATAGTGAGACATAGTTATAAAGAGCAGCTTTGTGCTCCATCTAAGGAGTGATAGCTGGAGGTAACTTTCCCTTAATAGTTGGAGGTAACTTTCCCTTAATCATAACAATTTCTGCTGTACTGGATCTGGACCATAAAGTTATATTTCACCTACCAAATTTCTTGTCAGGGTTAAGCTCTGTCTTTGAATATATATAATAGCAGATATCTACTTCTGACAGTCTGTGAGCATAACCCTCCCTCGTGTGTTGTGACAATACACCTTTTGTTATATGTATCATATGTGAAACTGGCATTTTCTCAATTTTTTTAACTCAGCAGCAAAGTATAATTGCACACCACCCTCTCCCTTCTTCCTCCACTTAGTGAGGGCCCACCTAAGTAGAGGAGTCCAATATGATCCATGCTTTACCATCCTAAGCTTGACTAGTACATTTTGGGTTACAATTCAATTACAATTACAATTGGGGTACAACATTTTTAAAGAGGCTAAGCTGTACCTCTGGCATGTTCCTGCATTCCTACTAAGAAAGGGTCTGCAGATTTTTGAAATGAGAAGAACTTTAGACAAGTAAGCTGAGACACAAACTCTCAGTAATACCAAAGGAGTTGCTTAACACGAACTAAAGAGTTAAGGGACACAGATATAACTTTATGCAAAAGTATTCTTCTGAGCACTTTTGCAACTGACATATTTTTTTCCCTTTAGGTTTTATATTATTACCAGTTGTTCACTGCTATTATTATGAACATGTCACACTGAGCAGCAGAATTGAGTGAAGTATCGGGAGTTGCTTCTTCTTCAAATTAGTCCTGTGGCACTGACACAACTAATGCACACAGGGACTCACCTGTGGGTCTGCCAGGCGGGTCATGTCTGGGTACAGGTAGAACTTGATCCCTTCTGCTGCCCCTGGCAGAGTGACCCCTCGGATCAATAGTACAAGGAGCATGAGAAAGGGGAACGTGGCCGTGAAGTAAACCACCTGCCAAGATGGGAAGGCAGAGGAAGGAACAGTCAGAAAAACAAAGAGAGCTGCAATGTGCATTTTTAGGAAAAAAAACAATATATGACATTTAATCCTGGTGCCAACTAACTATGCTATGGCTACATGTAAGAGAGAGCTAAACAACCACAGGAAAAGTAATATATCTGTAATTATCAGTGAGAAGATGACTAATAATAATTGTCATTATTACAGAGCAATTTATAGTCAAGGCAAAGCTGAATGTGAGGGGCCCCTTGTCTTGCTGTACTGATAGGGTTGCCAGCATTTTACTAACCTGGCCTGTGAAACCGATGATTGATGCCAACATTATTAATGTAGCAAGGCTAGTGTTTGTTTCCAGAAAAGGTGGCAACCTTCTGCACTGCCCATGTCCTCCCTCTGTAATTCCAGCAACGGGCTCTTGTCCTCTCAATCTAAATGCTTCTGGTTCTCTGTCATCAGCGTCATGCCATTGCCCTCTCTATGAATACTTCTCTTGTACTGACATTCCTCTGCTGTGACATTAGCCACATACTGTGTGGGACTTTAACTGACATCCCTCCAATCCAACCCCATCACTAGAAAGTTTACTCTTTGTTCCTAGAAATCCTAAGGGAAAGAGGACCATATAGCTGGCATGAAGCATTCCATTCCCCATCCATTGGCATCACTAAATATAACCTCATAGGACTGACAAGGAGTTTCTCTATATCCATCAACTCTAAGTTAATAACCACAGTGTTTGCTCTCTTTTCCTAAAAGTGCCTCCAATGGAAAATGTTAGCACATTGGTTGGCATGGTGTATTACACCATGCCAACCAATTCTTTGAAAAATGTCAGAGAATGGAAACAGCAAACACACGGCCAGAAATAACCAGCAAGTGTCCATTTGTGGTCTTGATGCACACAGCATTCTAAGGGAGAGTTTTCCAAATTAGTCCTTGGAAGTGCCCAGCCCATAGGCCAAAAGGTTTAAAGTTTTTGCACGTACTTGATGAGCTTCTAGCTTGACCTTGATGTAGGGCAGGTTGCAGACATTGGCTGTAGGACACTCACCTTGCCTGTGGATCTCACTCCTTTCCAGATGCAGAAGAAACAGATGACCCATGTCAGCAGCAAACATAGGGCTAGATCCCATTTTAATACTCCAACATCATCAATTCCCTTTGATAAGGTTAAAACTTTGTGCCTGAAGAAGAGAGAGGGAGTGTCAGGAAAGATTATAAATAGTATAGAGTATAGTGAGGTGTATGGTGTACATCAGTGATCCCCAACAAGTAGCTTGTGAGCAACATGTTGCCCTCTAACCCCTTGGATGTTGCTCCCAGTGGCCTCAAAACAGCTGCTTATTTTTAAATTCCTGGCTTGGAGGCAAGTTTTGGTTGCATAAAAATCAGGTGCATTGCCAAAGAGAACCTCAATGTGGGTTGACAGTCCACATAGGTGCTACCAATAGCCAATCACAGTACTTATTTGGCACCCCAAGAATATTTTTCATGTTAGTGTTGCTCCCCAACTCCTTTTAATTCTGAATGTTGCTCACAGGTTAAAAAAGTTGGGGATCCCTGGTGTACATGGACAACCAGACAAATACAGTATAAAGTAGACATTATGCATACCTCCCAACTGTCCTGTTTTCAGCGGGACAGTCCCACTTTTGACAGCTCAACCCGTAGTCCTGTGTTTATACTGAAAAGTCACGACTTTCTCTGCACTGAACAGCCAGAAAAATATACAAAGTTTCTAGCTTAATTGACATTTGGCAGAGAGCCCAGACCAGGTGCACAAAAATACTTTTGTAACAATTTTGAGATAAACAAATAAGTAAGTAGAATTTAGACTCAGCCTAAAGGGCAATTCACCTTCATTTAAAAAAAACTGTATTAACTGGAAAAAAACACAGACATATGTTCAAACCTACTCATAACCTACCACATTTTGTAAAATGAACATGGTAAATATGCTATGTGCAGAAATTTTTTTTGTCCCTCTTTTTATTTCCAAAATGTTGGGAGGTATGCATTATGTGAAGGCTCTAAGGTTTCTGATTCAGGAGTTCCATCAGTGCCTTCAAGAAATGATTAAATCTCCTTAATTAGCAATATATCTGCAAGACTCCCTCAACAATTTTACTGGAGGGACGAGATGCTGACTGCAAGACAATGACATCTCACAACACAAACACATCTGATTAAATAGTATTTCACAGGGACACTGGTACTCTTAAAAGGTTCAATAATTATTTAAGATGAGCTTACATGGAGACCTGTGCAAAAGGAAGCACAACAGATGACAGAAGTGGAAGGAGAGCTAGCAGCTTTGATGGAAGGACCTAGAATGTTGTATATTTATTGAATAACAGCCAGAAAAGCAACAGGAAACTGAAGAGATACAATGATATGAACAGCTGTGTTTGAGAAATAGCAATGCTCCTCACAGAATTGTTTAATATAGTGTCAGGTGCTACAGAGCAGGAATTATTATGCTACTAAATCGAGTCAGAGCTGTATACGGAGAGTTCTAAGTACAAGGAGAGGTATAAGTACAAGGGGAGAACTAAGTACAGGGAGAGATGTAAGTACAAGGAGAGGACTAAGTACAAGGAGAGGTAGAGGTATAAGTACAAGGAAAGGACTAAGTACAAGGAGAGGACTAAGTACAAGGAGAGGTATAAGTACAAGGAAAGGACTAAGTACAAGGAGAGGTATAAGTACAAGGAAAGGACTAAGTACAAGGAGAGGTATAAGTACAAGGAAAGGACTAAGTACAAGGAGAGGACTAAGTACAAGGAGAGGTATAAGTACAAGGAAAGGACTAAGTACAAGGAGAGGACTAAGTACAAGGAGAGGTAGAAGTACAAGGAGAGGGAGAAGTACAAGGAGAGGTATAAATACAAGGAGAGGTATAAGTACAAGGAGAGGACTAAGTACAAGGAGAGGTAGAAGTACAAGGAGAGGTAGAAGTACAAGGAGAGGTATAAGTACAAGGAAAGGTATAAGTACAAGGAGAGGTAGAAGTACAAGGAGAGGTAGAAGTACAAGGAGAGGTAGAAGTACAAGGAAAGGTATAAGTACAAGGAGAGGCATAAGTACAAGGAGAGATATAAGTACAAGGAGAGGTAGAAGTACAAGGAGAGGTAGAAGTACAAGGAGAGATATAAGTACAAGGAGAGATATAAGTACAAGGAGAGGTATAAGTACAAGGAGAGGTAGAAGTAAAAGGAGAGGTAGAAGTACAAGGAGAGGTATAAGTACAAGGAGAGGTATAAGTACAAGGGAAGGTATAAGTACAAGAAGAGGTAGAAGTACAAGGAAAGGTAGAAGTACAAGGAAAGGTAGAAATACAAGAAGAGGTAGAAGTACATGGAAAGGTAGAATTACAAGGATATGTATGATAACAAGGAGAGGTAAAAGTAGAAGTAAGTACAAGGAGAGGACTAAGTACAAGGAGGGGTAGAAGTACAAGGAGAGATATAAGTACAAGAAAAGGTATAATAACAAGGAAAGATATAAGTACAAAAAGAGGTATAAGTACAAGGAAAGGTATAATAACAAGGAGAGGTATAAGTACAAGGAGAGGTATAAGTACAAGGAGAGGTAGAAGTACAAGGAAAGGTATAAGTACAAGAAGAGGTAGAAGTACAAGGAAAGATAGAAGTACAAGGAGAAGTACAAGTAGAAGGCAAAGTATAAGTACAAGAAGAGGTGTAATAACAAGGAGAGGTAAAAGTACAAAGAGAGGTAGTAGTTGGTCAGTAGTGAGTTGTTTGGAGCCTATTTCATGTCTAAATAACAGACAATACCAGGAGAACTTTGAAAACAAGAATCAAATAATTTATATAGTGTAGACAAAGTTCAATGTGCTTGACTAATGTGATAAAAAAGGATTTTGAATATTTCTTTTGGGTGATGGCCCCCTTTTAAGGGCCAATGGCGCAAGTAAATAGAAAGCCAAAGAAACTCAGTTTTGACCCTGGAGGAGTTTCCTCAAGGAAGAAAATGTAGAAGCATAGAGATGGAAACAGAATGAGCATGAGATACAACCATGTGAGTCCGAACAAGTCCTCACTCACTGGGATACATCTAGAGTGGTGAAGCTTGTGATGAAATACACTCTGGTTGGTAGTAGATATAGGGTAGACAAAGAGTGATCTTAAAGGTGTGGTTCACTTTTAAGTTATGTTAAGTATGTTATAGAATGACCAAATGTAAGCAGCTTTTCAGTTGGTCTTTGTTATTTATTGTTT
Organism: Xenopus borealis; assembly: GCA_024363595.1. NCBI lineage: Eukaryota > Metazoa > Chordata > Amphibia > Anura > Pipidae > Xenopus > Xenopus borealis. The sequence continues at coordinate 113,461,400 of CM044438.1, forward strand.
ATAGTTTTTAAATTATTGGCCTTATTCTCACTCTTTCCAGCTTTCACATGGCGGTCACTGACCCCATCTAAAAAAACAAGGCTACAAATGTATAGTTATTGCTACTTTTTATTACTAATCTTTCTACTCAGGCCCTCTCCTATTCATTTTTCCAATTTCTGGAGAGCTACTGAATAAAAAGCTAAATAACTCAAATACCACAATTATTAACCAATTGCAAATTGTATCAGACTACCACTGTCTACTAACAGTTAATTCAAAGGTATACAACCACTTTAAAGGGAAACTGTCATGGATAAACATGTTTTTTTTTTAAAAAAATGCACCAGTTAATAGTGCTGCTCCAGTAGACTTCTGCACTAAAATCCATTTCTCAAAATAGCAAAAAGATTTTTTTATATTCAATTTTGAAATCTGACATGGGGCTAGACATTTTGCCAATTTCCCAGCTGCCCTGGTCATGTGACTTGTGCCAGCACTTTAGGAGCACTTCAACTTTCAGTACAGCAGTAAAGAGTGATTGAAGTTTATCAGAGCGCAAGTCACATGGCCAGGGGAGGGGCAGCTGGCAAATTGACAATATGTCTAGCCCCATGTCAGATTTCAAAATGAAATATAAAAAAATCTGTTTGCTCTTTTAGAAATAGATTTCAATGCAGAATTCTTCTGGAACAGCACTATTAACTGATGCATTTTGAAAAATTTTTTTTCCCATGATAGGATCCTGTCACGAAAACACTTGGCTCCACCACACTTTACTCTTGGGTTTGGCTACAAGGGGTTACAATCAGTCTCTCAATCACCTTACACACAGGTTAGACTAACATCAGACACCCCAAAAACACACCAACACCCACAAAGTTCATTCGCTGCCACCATCTATCATTAACAGGCGATAGAAACCTAATGTGACTATTCCCCTGCCCTCTACAACAGGTAATAACTCACACTACACAATACATCAAACACTCTCTCCTATGGTAGTTAGTCAGGGTAAGATCCTACTAGTCTAACAAGCACTCCAGCAGCCAAAGGGTTAATTCACACTCAAACACACTTTCCTGCTAGCCGTACTAGTTATCAAACATACAAATAGGCAACTTTTCCCTTTTCACACATACAAAGAGTTCATACACTTAGGCACAAGCATTCATATGGGCTATGAGTTCATTTAGAGCACAAGGACTAACGTATTAAATGGTATTTAATAATTACAAGAAACAGTGCATATGTATATGAAATGGTATTACAAAAATGACATATTATTGCAAAACAGTAAATAAAATAAAAAGGAGTAAAAATACAAAGAAAACCCTTACTTTACCAAGTTTGGAAGTTATCAATGTATCCTCTGAGGCAGGAGTAGAAAACTGGAAATACAATTCACTTGGAAAATGAAGCCTCCTTGCATGACCACTAGATATTTGGAATGTCACCTTTTTATTCCCTGCTGGGACACTCCCCTCATTACCTTATGCAGGAGGTAGGAGTGCCAAGGACATGTCATTTACGACCCCCTGCAGGGGGTCTGCTACACTCAGGCAATATTCCTAAATATCCTTTAATATAATATGGGTACTTGCCAGTACCCAATACTATAATAAAAACATGGGCAGGCTGTGATCTATATGTGGGCAAACAGAACAATACCAAACACTAATAGGTTCCCATTTTCCAGTCCCCCAGAAACCAGCCCTCCAAACCGGTGGGTATAGGCTGGCACTGTTTGGTATTGTTAGGAAGCTTGTGACCTCCTCATAACCAATATGTAAGTTATGAAGTTGTGAATCCGAGGACACAGGAGTTATGGATATTTTCCTATAACCCATAATTTTCTACTAGCTATCCACCCCCCTGCTGCTCCAGGTCCACAGCTCTGTTCTTTGATCAGCTGATCAAAGAACAGATTGCCTAGCTTCCAGGTCCCACTGATTTGGTTCCAGATCGTCTGTGCAGAGAGATATCGTTCTCACCTTTCTACAGCCCCCCTGGTGACATATACAATCAAGGGTCTCTGTGTGAGACTTTGACTGAGTAATTACAGTTAACTTTTAAAATGCCAGTGCCCGATGGCCCTGGCATGACAGATCCCTTTAAGGCTTGTGACACACAGGCAAAATAATGACTTGCACTACAAATATAATGAATTTGAAACAACAGTAACACCTTCTGTTCATTTCAGTTGACTACAGAGGGTCAGAAGAAACATAAGTTAATGAAAAAAGGGAAGTCTCGAGATGTTGTTGCTGCATGAAACAATTTTAGTAAACAAAGATGAATCATTGACGTTTCTCTGGTCAGTTCTAAGCAGAGCAACATTGCAAGACTTTCCTTTCCCTTTAAATGGAAAACATTAAGATTTATTTTTGTGCATTGTATGTATAAAATTAGTTTGTTCATAATGATTATTTTCAAGTGTTGTATTGGTTGCCGGTTCCTTTACAGGGATGGGAGGGAGTTTTCTTTTGCAATTAAGTTTTATAAATCAGTAAATAGTTCTTTTTGGTGGCTGGTCTCAATATTAAGTTCAGCAGGACTTGAAACTACTCAATAGAAATGAATGTATTCACCTCTGTACTGTCATGTTTGTAGGTATGAAGGTGCCAGACTGGCAGACAGGTGGAATTCAGAACCAAGCTGGCATTCAGTATAGTTTACAAGTAAATGATTAAAAGACAAAAAGAACAAGATAAGGAGGACAAATACAATTATAATAATAAACAAGAGTAAAAGGGAAGTGCAGTAAGGGGAAAGTAAAATGGTATCAGAATCAGTAATTATTAACCTGTCATTACAAAAGGCAACAATAAGGAGATATCTTCAAGCCAAATTCAATATTGCAATACTATATCGTAAAAGTCAATGACAATGCCCAGATGGGAAATATAGGCAATGTCTGTAAGTAGATTTTATGCATAGAGAAACACTATGGAGGTCTAACTTTACATTTTATATCCTGTACATATTCTATGCAAAAAAAGTTAGTGTATATATATATATATATATATATATATATATATATATACTGTATATATATAGTTTATTCTGGAAGATTTATGACCCTGTTCAGCTAGCCATGCTCTAAATCAGGGATCCCCAACCTTTTGAGGCCATGAGCAACATTCAGAAGCAAAAAGGAGTTGGGGAGCAACGCTAGCATGAAAAATGTTCCTGGGGTGCCAAATAAGTGCTGTAATTGCCAACCTGTATCGGGGCTCTTTTTAGTAGTACACCTGGTTTTTATACAACCAAAACCTTCCTCCAAGCCTCAAATTCAAAAATAAGCTCCTGCTTTGAGCCCACTGAGAACAACATCCAATGGGTTGGAGAGCAACATGTTGCTCATGATCTACTGGTTGGGGATCACTGCCCTAAATAATATTATTCCACACCCTCTGGATGTATATAACACAATAGGAGACCTATGGGAAAACTACAGACTGAACCAATTACCCCTTAACAGATGCCGGTGGAGGGAAAGAAAAATAACGCTAATAGATATTTATTCAGCTTGTAATATTTTCAGCGTTGCTCCAATTGGGGGGTCACGGTGCTTGCATTTTACTCATGGCACATTCCCTTGAAGGAGGTAATTTTCATTTTGCATTTACTTATCTCCACCTAAGTACGATACATGATTGTCAGCCACCCGTAATACCAAATGGTTCACATCTGTAGTTCCTAAGAAATATGATGCCTGCATAATGTGCAGCAGGAGTCATTTGCGGACTTCCACAATAGCTTTCAGGGGATGCAATAGTTTCACATGACTGAGCTGAAAAATGTTGAATTTCAGTACATTTTTCCTAAGATGTTATGATTAAAGAAGTCATAATTTGTGCAGGCAGTGGTGTAACTAGATATTACTATGCCCCACAGCAAATTATATTACAGGTCCCTAATATGTCTAAAGGTTATCATGTTACCCATATTTATTGAAATTGTATATGCCTTATGGGGGCCCTTATACATCTTGGGCCTCCCTGAAGCTGAAGGGTTTGCATTGTCTGTAGTTAGACCCCTGAGTGCAGGATACATTGCAGGAGGAATCTGCCACGTGGGCCAACTTTTATGATTGATTGATTGATAGCTTCCTTGTGCGGATCTGGTGTCTCAGTTTGTAGCCTAAAGCTCCCCATAGACGCAACAATCTTTCCCTGCCGAACAACCGATCTTAGGGAAGTCCGACCAATCTGTCAAATTATTGTGCGGTTAGTGGGATAAAAACGATCGTTCATCTTATGATTTTTCGTCCGACATCGGTCTGAAAATTGATCGGCCAGGTTAGAAAATCTTTATCGGTCCCCATGCAATCTACCTATGTTTGCAGGGCCAAACAGGCTGCGATCCTTCAGTTTTGCTGCAATATCGCCTGAAATGGTCTTTTTAGTTGATGGACACATCGGACATTTAAACGATCACTTTGAGACAATCGTGGTCTCACGATAACCATTGGATCTTTACGTCTAAGATTAAATCCCTCACTACTCAACAACTGAGCACTGTAGCTCCCAATTCCTACAGCAATTAAACATACTATTCTACCCCTTCAATGCTCTCCCAACTTTTCTCCAAACACACATCTCCAACACACAAGCATGATCACAGGAAGGTACCACTGCAGGTATGAGGGCTTACTCCCAGAATTCTGTAACAGGAGAGGTGAAGTTTGTAGAGTTCATAGACATCCATATGGTCCTGTTTTTCCTGAAAGTGTCCTCCACACAACTCTCTGTGTTCCACGCCTGGTGGCAGAGAGCCCATGGCAGCTGTCCTTGGAATGACTGGAACAGGTAGTAAACACCCCAGGCAAGGATCACTATGTAATACACATTTAGCAGGGACACAATGACAATAGAGGCATATCCAATTCCTAGAGAGAGAGAGAGAGAGAGAGAGAGAGAGAGAGAGAGAGAGAGAGAGAGAGAGAGAGATAGTCAGGTCACTCTTTAGAAAGAATGCAACAAGACCAATGAAAATATGGCTGTTCAGATGAATTCTGTTGGGCACAGTATATAATTGGAATGAGGCATGCAGCACAAGCTGATGACAAATCTCTCCCACTTTGCTTGGTCTATCAGTGTAAGTGGCCCAGCACAAACAGACGAACAAACAAACACAGGAAAACTTTGTTTAATTATTTGTACCCCAGGCAGTACTAAGATAAAATGGTATCTGGCCAACAGTGGCATTATCACCTGAAAATATACTGTAAGCAGGACTGGACTGAGAATCAAAATAGGCCCTGGCATTTCAGGTACACAGAGGCCCAATCAGCCCACAGAGGCCCAAACAGCCCCCACCAGCCCACTAAATACTGACTTTCTATGGCACCTTATAGCAGCCCATCTGGCATTTGCCCTAACCCACAGATTGCCAGTCTGGGCCTGACTGTAAGTGCTTTTGTATATAAATTCTCTCCATCAGACAGCACTTCAGCTTCAGTAAAACCGTCTTTATTGGTTACAGGACAGCAAAAAATTGCAACATTTCGAGTGGCACTCCACTCTTTGTCAAGCATGCTCATACTAACACACAGGGCCATACATCTGCTGATCCAAATAAAGAGCATTTCTATCTTTGCCATGTTAAACTGTCATCGCTAGAGATCAGACCATGGCAATGCCTTTTACAGTGACAATTTACTTCTCCTTTCTGGCTCACACTTTAATGGCTTGTGCTGGGGCTTGAGTTATCTCAATGTCAAGTGATATGAAACAGCTGCAGATACACACACAGGCCTCAGAATAGTTTTCCGCCTGGCAATGACACAAATGTGGAGTGGCGTCAACTTGTTATTCCATCCGTTCTTTAAACCTACTCCATGCCAACTGTTTGTTCTTAAACCCAATAAATGCACTGGGTTTTGGCATTTTGATTACAGCCTCTATCTAACGGCCAGCATTAGTTCTTCATTCTTATCTCCATTGCCAAATGTAGCTATAAAACTTTGTGGAATAAGAAGAATATGTGTAGTAACCTATGGGTATAACATGCACATAGACATGGTGCAGTCTCCATGTTTTCATTATTTGCCTTGCTAACAGATGGCAAGTTGGGTATCTTGTCTTTTATTTTATTATTATAATCTGTAGGGATCTGTCAAAAGGATGACTTACAATGTGAGCCCCAAGGTCAGCACTTCCTACAGAGATAGGAGGAAAGGAACCCACACACAATCTTTTTCAGTGGATTTAACTTAAAGGACAAGGAAAGTCTTAAACAGAATAAGGCTAGAAATGCTGTATTTTATATACTAAACATAAACATGAACTTACTGCACCACAAGCCTAATCAAACAAATGATTTATGCTTTCAAAGTTTGCCACAGGGGGCTGTCATCTTGTAACTTTGTTATACATCTTTGCAAGACTAGACTACATACACATGCTCAGTATGATCTGGGCTTCTTAGGGATCGTCATAAATTATCAAAAAACAAAGCTGCTTGAGTTCTGCATGGCTGGTAAGTAAGGCAGGGGCTCTCCCTGCTGTTCATAAGTATGATTGTTTCCCTGCCAGAAGTTAGGGACTGTCTGACAATTCCTATCCACAGCACTAAATGAAGGGAGAATTTCACTGCATACAGTCAGGTTTCTTATAAAAACAATACACATTTTTTGATTAAAGTATATTGGAGATAGATTTCTTTTTCATTAAAGAAAGTATAAATGGGATTTTATTTCTTTGCCTTTCCTTGCCCTTTAATATCTTCTGTCAATCCCATGTGAAAAGCAGGACCACCCTGGGACAATCAAAATATATTGTGCATCTGGAATTCATGTTGAATTATGAGGGGTTTGATCACTAAGTAATGACAAGGCTGTTGGTACTGTATAGGCACAACTTTATTGGCTAATGGCTGTGTTCTATTGTCTTGATCAAAGTATTCTTGTCCTTTTCTATTTTACTGAAGTTTAGTCTGATACAATGCAATTATGTATGACAATTTGAATATTGATGGAAATGTAATACACAAATTAAAACAAGAGGCCTGCAGCGTATGCCATCTAAATGATTGTTCTAGATCGTAACCTCTGGAACCATCTACTATGTTGGGGGAATGATCTGTGGCTTCCAGACATCACATTAACTGGACTATCTGTGCCTTATTTAAAGTGGGTATACAATCTCTTTTATTTTACCCTACAAATATAGCTATTCTTTGTGTAGTCAGTGGGGCATTTCCATTCGCTCACCACACCACATCAGGTAGTTGTAAATATATATATATATAATTAGGGATGAACCGAATCCAGGATTCGGTTCGGGATTCGGCCAGGATTCGGCCTTTATCAGCAGGATTCGGATTCGGCCGAATCCTTCTGCCTGGCGAACCGAATCCGAATCCTAATTTGCATATGCAAATTAGGGCCAGGGAGCTAAATCACGTGACTTTTTGGCACAAAACAAGGAAGTAAAAAACGTTTTCCCCTTCCCACCCATAATTTGCATATGCAAATTAGGGTTCGGATTCGGTTCGGTATTCGGCCAAATCTTTCGGGAAGGATTCGGTGCATCCCTATATATAATCACTAGTATTTAACCACTGAGTTCTCCACCAGGACTTTATGATCATTGTAGTGAAAACATTTTTGAATTGAATTTTTACATCATATGAACTTTCATCAACGTTTCAATAATCTCTAGAGAGAGGTTTGGCAACTCTCCTCCCTCAGAGACAGCAGAGTGTCCAACTTTTGGTTAAGCAACTATAACTGGCAACAAAGAAACCTGTGCTAATATTCCAGCTGTGTCTACTGTATTTACCTGTAAAGATGGGACATATCTTCTCCCAGCAGGTTATACCTCCTTCAGATGTAAACTGTCCCAAAACTACTTCCAGGAAAAACACAGGTAAACCACCCCCAAACAGGAATATAAAATAGGGTATTAGGAAGGCCCCTGAAAAAAGTAACAATGAAAATTAGAAATCGAAACCACAGGCTGCAATATACTGATTGTGAGTAGCAAATAGCAAGCCATGTTATTACTTCTTATCTGATTTTGGCACCTAAATCTTGTACCTGTTTAGTATACGCTTTAATATAAGGTGTATATCATGTACTTCTACTCTTTCACCATAATATTGTAATTGGTACTAAGATTGACAAGATCCCTTTTATAGCTTTGGTCTTAAAGGTTTCTACATGGCGATATAATAATAAAATGTTGTAAAACCTTTTTCCATTATAAGTTTCCTTAAATTGTTTTCAAATTACACACTCACCTCCGCCATTTTTGTAGCAGAGGTAGGGGAACCTCCAAACATTGCCCAGTCCAATGAACCCTCCAGCAACTGAAAGTAAAAAGTCAATTTTGCTGGCCCATTTCTCCCGCTGAGGGGGTTTTCCATCTGCTTCATCTTCTGGTCTGGTTCCAGGACTCTTCCCCGGAGAAGGTTTCAGAATGTCCTTGTGGAAATCCTTCAGACATTGAAGCTTCTCTTTATTAGACATTGTTAAGCCTGCGGGAGACATGATGAGGGAATGAATGATTGGGGAAACCAAAAGCCCTTGTGTTACCAAAGACAATAGTAACAAGTTTTACTTAGTTACTTAGTTTTAAGAAAAATGTGTTGGATTCGCCAAACACAAAATAAGTTGGTATGAGAGAAACAATCATGCATCTAATAACTGTATGCTCATGGTTTGGAGTAGGGATTAAGGTAACATTTAGGAACTGTGTCTGTGTACTCTCAAATTTGCATGAGGGCATAGGTTGTTATTGGTCTAATATACAAGGTGCCAGTTGTTTTTCCTCATGACTGTGTCCTGTATACAGACCTATGGTTCTTGTGTCTGTCTGTCTTGGGCAAACAACTACAGCAGTGATCCCCAACCAGTGGCTAATGAGTAACATGTTGTTCACCAACCCCTTGGATGTTATTCCTAGTGACCTCAAAGCAGGTGCTTACTTTTGAATTCCTGGCTTGGAGGAAAGTTTTGGTTGTATAAAACCAGATGTACTGCCAAACAGAACCTCCTGTAGGCTGCTAGTCCACATGGGGCTACCAACAGACAATCACAATGTGGCTCACAAGTATGAAAGGTTGGGACCCCCAATCTACAGGCATCTGGAATCTGTCCCAAAAACATTCAGTTTGAAAGCCCATCATGACTGCTAATTCTTTAGTGGATTTTGTTGCATCTACAGACATGCAGAGTAGGATGAACAATGTGAAGGTGTGGGGCAAGAGATAAATCATTCCCTTTTTTATATGTCAAGAAATGTATTAGAAGATAGTTTCTTTCCACCTCTGAATATATTGCTAATACAAGTTTTGAAGAAGCAAAACATATTTATTGTGACTTCACATGAAAAAAAAGGAAAATGCTGCAAGTATTCAATCAAAATACATTAAGGCAGGAATGGAGTGCTGTCACCAGTAGTACCTGTTCGGTCTCAGGTGCCTCCAGGTGTATGACCCCAAACTGCCAAGGGTCCAATATAGTGGAATCCACAAGAAAAAACCACCAATGGCACTTTTGAAAAGGCTTGAAAAGGGGTCTTGCATAGGCCTGAAACGTTGCCATGTTTATGAGCTAATAAATAACTCACAACTGGTTGAACAGCATCCATGCCAAGTGCCATTGGTGGTTTTTTCTTGTGGATTTCAAAATACATTAAGGGGCAGATTTACTATTATTCCCCAAAAAATCCTCGAATTCCTTCGAATTTCTATAAGCATTCAACTATCGAATGCTTATCCATTAGTTTTAGGCTATTTTTTCCTCGATATTCGATCCCTCAGTAAAATCGTACGATCGAATACCGATCCTTCGATTTCACGAAAAAATCTTACGATTCGAATGATCGAGGAGTTTGATCTTATGAATGGTATTCGAGCAGGTGTTTGAAAAAAAAAACCTTTGGGGGGATTCCCATAGGCTTCTATTGCAATTTGGTAGGTTCAATCTGGCAAAGTAGGCAGTCGAAGAAAATTTTAAAGTTAAAGTCCTTCGATCATCGTATGGTCGAATTATGGAATATCCGATCATTCGATCTATTTGATAATTCGAATTTTCTGTATTCGATAATCGAAGTACCAAAATTTGCACATTCGAACATCCGATTAAATCGTACAATCGGAATTCGATTGAGCTTCGATCTATTCACGTGAATTTGTAAATCTGCCTCTAACTGTAAGAGGTATAAGTAGGCATAACCTGTACCATTCCAGAAACCAGTATAAACCAATTAGATTTTTGATGTCAGTTATTGTGATGGCACTCGAAAAGTGCAAATGTTGCTATGAGCTAATATCCGTCAAGAGATCAAATCTCATTGGCTACAAAAAGTACCTGCGTTGGAGTTATTTAGTACTCTCATTTGTAAATTAGCCCCAATGTGTTTGAGCCCAGTAACAAACTACTTTGTTTTCCTTCCACAGTTCACTTGCTTTATTTTAAGGGTGTAAAATCATGGTTCTGGGCTCCATAGAGCTAGAGTTTTGGAACAGTCATTATTTACCTCATTCCCATTCTTATAATAGAGCAACTATCCCTTGTATGAACAAAAGTGATGACACCAGGAGTGAAACCCCATCCCAAAGCAATGCAGCATGTGTCTCTTTAATATCAAGTTCTGCGTGGCTCATACTCCTGAGTCTGTGACTCAACATTCAGGAGCAGCCGGGGCCCATGCCAGCAGGTGACCACATTACATGCCTATCACATTTGTTGCATGTTGGAGCTGATAAGAGACAGAGAACACTACAAATTATATTGATAGACACAACAATCAGTGTGTATGAAAAGGGAATGCATTGCTGCTAAGAGACAGTTCTATAACAAGAAGTAACTTTCATACAAAGATCATTAGGTATGGGATCTGTTATCCAGAAAGCTCTGAATTACAGATAGGCCGTCTCTAATAGACTCCATTTTATACAAATAATCTTTTCATACAAATAATCTTTTCCTTTGCAATTGTAGGGACCCATAAGTATCATGGCCCTTATGGCTTCATCCCTTGCCCTTCCTTTTTGCTACCTGCTATTGGACTAAGGTCCAGGTAGCTATACTGTATCACTTTATTGGATACAGGTTGTGACCACCCCCTGCAGTGCTGTAATAAAAGTACTTGCAGGGAGGGGCACTCTCTCTTTGGCCTGCAGCAGTTTCTATAAGCAGAAGATCCATTGAGCCTGGAGTTAAGGCCCCAGTGATAACTAACGGTACCTTACCACCTTTAGTGAAGTCGGGGATACAGGGACCCCGTGAATGAGGAATAGTTAGAGAAAGGTTAACTCTGTCATAGCACTCTCTAGGAGAGGTGAGTTTAGAGAGAGAAGATAGAACGGGCAGCTCAAGCTCCAACAAGGAGGATAGTAGGGAGTAGCTCTCCCCCAGGCTCTACCTTGCCTGTAGTGAAGGGACCTCAGTGTACAGGATCTGCAGGAAGAGTTCTTTAACCCCTGAACTGACCCATATCTGCTGTTGGGATCCGGACCACATGAGGTATTGCTAACCTGGCTGGTGAACCTACAACTCCCATTCCACATCCTACCTGAGGGCTATACTGATTGCTGTACCTGTGGTTACTCTGCTATGCAAATGCTGCTTATATTCCACTGGTTGTGAGTATGAATATTACCCTGTGGGGCTCTCTGTAAATAAACATTGTTCTATTTGTTTTCAAAGAACCCCTGGCGTCCAACACCTGTTATTTTGCACACTTTGCAGTACTGAGCTGTAGTTCAACTACCTCACACGTGATTTTCCACTTAGCGAAAGCCCTACCTGAGAATAAAAGAGTCGCGTGTAACCAATGCTCTGCTCATGCTAGTTGGTTTGGTTTAATACAGCCAAGAAAGGGTTACACAATAATACAACAGAACATTGTACTTGATCCCAAAGAAGATTAATCCTTATTGGAAGCCTATAGGGTTTTATTCAATGTTTACAAGGTTTTCGAGACAAATTACGAAAACATCCATTATCTGGAAAACCAAGGTCACAAGCATTCTGGATAACTGCTCCCAGAACTGTATTTAGATCCGATGCTGCCCTAGACATTACATGGCGTGTAACATCAGCGCGCCAGAAGTAATGTCACTTCCGCAAAAAGCCATCCTCTTGCCCCTCACCCCCCCCCCTCCAGCCCTTCCACAAGATTTCCTATGGAAATCCACGGAAGTAGCTGGACAATTTTTTCCTTTTTTTAATTTGGGGTTGCCCCCCAAAACCTGCCTCCCTAGATACAGGCCCTCAGGTGCCTAAATATAAATACGGCCCTAACAGATCCAATACCATACTTGTGCACATAGTCCTCTATCCCCACATCCAATTCCCTTTATTTAGGATTCGGTTCAACCCTAAAATATATAGCAACACATAATTCAGTTGTTTCCTTGTCTTGCTCCAGTTCTGTGAACACAGCACTGAAAATGTAGACACCAAATAATTATTTTTGTTGATAGGACCTACAAAAAGAGCAACTGTCCAAATATGCCTTGCAGTCTTCTTGCTCACTTCTCATCAACTCAGACCCTAACTTTAGCCTTCTATGTACCCCTGGGGTGCCCAGTTGATACAAGGCAGGATACTAGAGACTTGCCAACTCACACACATTCTTTGAGCAATATTGCCCCATCAGTAGTGATGGGCGAATTTATTCGCCAGGGGCGAATTGCCGCGATTCGCGAAACGGCAGCAAAAATTCACCGCCGAAAAATTTGCCGCCAAAAACGAGTCGCGTCGGAAACGACGCGACGCGCATCAAGAACGACGTGCCGGGCCGCGTTTGATGCGACGCGCGTCAAAAACGACGCGCGACTCGTTTCGCAAATTTTTCGCCAATTCACGAATTTTTCGGCGAAGCGAAACGCGGGAGTTTCGCCCATCACTACCCATCAGTTAGCCTTCCAAAAAAAGATGCTCTCAACATGACCCTGGATTATAAGAAAGGTTTATACCAATTACTTCATATGGTGTGATCACTGCTTGCATCAGATGAAAAATGCCTAAATACCAGCATTTCTTAGTACAAAAAAAACCCTCTCTGCCTTGTTCACGACTCCCACATCTCCTACATCGTCTCTGTTTATTCCAGCAAAGAATTAGTCAGCAGTGCTCAGAACACAGACTTATACAGAGCAAAGAATTCTCAATAAGTCCTCTCATTCAGTCCAGGATTCAGACAGCCTGGCAGCGTCAAAGAGGAGCTCTTCTCTATTGGAACTGAGCATCATACTCTTCCCGTGGCATTTGTGTTGGCAAGATTACAGTAGAACTAAAGCCTAGAAAAGAATGTAGAAAACATATTGCTGTATTTTATATATTGAACCTATTGTAACAGCCCAGAAATTCAACAGCCCTATAACAGTAATGATCCAGGCCTTTAAAGTTGCTCAAAGCAGCTCCCCATCTTGGGTGTTGTAAGGCCATCCCCTAAGGGCTAGTCCAGACAGGGAGATTCGGGGGCGATCAGTCGCCTGGCGACTTTTCGCCGCGACAGATCGCCCCCGAATCCCCCCGAATAGCTAGGCACTGGCGAGGCTTAAAAGCGCCAGCACTAATTCACACGGAGCGGCGCGATTTTTTAAATCGCTCCAAATTGCCTCGCCAGGCAATTTGGAGCGATTTTAAAAATCGCGCCGCTCCGTGTGGACAAGCGCCGGCGCTTTTAAGCCTCGCCAGTGCCTAGCTATTCGGGGGCGATCCGTCGCGGCGAGAAGTCGGGACCTGCCCTAAAGCTTAGGGGTTGGAAAAACCATCATAACGTCAGCAAAAAGTAATGTTACACAAATATTTCTAAAATGAGCACTAAGGGGTGAAATGTTGCACCTTCAGAGATCTTGCACTTATGTCTGTGATCAAAGTAAATGACTCCTATAAGGTGCAGCTTTTGAAGCCTTATTCCCTTTTGAGCTTTAGGTCTCCTCGTTCAAGAACAAGTAAACGTTTTTTTTTCTATCTCTAAATTTGCTCTAAACAGCCCCTCAAATTAATGTACCTTAGTCCCTGCTGCAAGTCTGCTCTGGTTTCTGTGTTATCAGCAGCTTGTTTCACCTTCTTCCTGGTGCAGAGTGAAGCCCAGCCCCTTAGCTTTCTGAGCTGACCTTATCTCTCAGACTAGTCTTGGAGATCATTTGCATAATGTGACATAGCAGAGAGCAGTGTGTGTAGCACCTTTTGCTTGGGGAAACTAGCTTACTAATGAAACACTGGCTCCCTCTTCCTCTCTATTGTGGAACAGCAGCAAATGGACTGCTCAGTAAGCTAAGGGGCTGGGCTTCACTCTGCACCAGGAAGAAGGGAAAGAAGCTGCTGATAACACAGAAACCAGAGCAGACTTGCAGCAGGGACTAAGGTACATTAATCTGGGGGGCTGTTTAGAGCAAATTTACAGAAAGAAAAAGAAAAACATTTACTTTTCCTTTCAGCAGAGCTTGGTTAAGGATTTTCTCTAGTGTATTAACCACAAAATGGCCATGGTAACGGCACACATAATTATATTTCATAACCCTTGTGGCATTTTTGATGTTACATCATGTACTCATGACTTTCTGTTGCTGCAATAAAACTATCAGTGCCCAGGCCCGGATTTATGGAGAGGCCACCTAGGCCCGAGCCTAGGGCAGCAGGATTTTAGGGGGCGGCATGCTGCCCAACCACACCCACATTGGTTCAGAAATTTAAATTTCCTGTGTGCCAATTCCCATTGCATCATCCCAATGATGAAAATTCTAGCAAATAAAAGGGAGGGGACAGGGCAACAAATGACAGCAGGCCTAGGGGCGCCCCGCTTATTAAATCTGTCCCTGTTAGTGCCCCCCTTAGGCTGTTGGAGGATATTACACATTTTTTAGAGGAAACAACCCCTCTTTTAGGATTATCTTTACAAGATAAACAGCAAAAGTAAGTTTCCAATAAATCAATGCTACACTATTGAGGACCCTAATACTTTGTCCACGGGGAACATGCGTCAGCCATATTACCCTCTCCAAAGTCTAACGCACTGAGCCATTGTCAGATAAAAACAGCTTTGATCAGCTGCTGCACACTCAGTCTCATGCACTGTAAACATGGAATACAGATTGCGCTGTGATTTCCGTGAGAGCCTTTGTCTCCACTGCACCTGAAGTCTTAACCTCTGGGGTTCAATTTACAGAATTACTCATGTTTCCACAACACAAATAACCAGACAGCCACAAACGTTTCCTAATTACATCGAGTGGCAAACAAAGAGGTGTTAGTTCACCTTCACTGCATAATAACCCATGCTCTGCCCACCTGCCTGGGCTGAATCAACACAATGCAAAGAGTTTGTATGTTGCTTGGGTTGACTCCAGGTACCACTGTTTCCTCCCACACTCCAAAACCATATAGGCAGGATACATTGACCCTATTGTATGAGAATCTGAAAGGGCCCTTAGATTGTAAGCTCTGCTGGGACAGGGATTGATGTAAATGATGTATTATCTCTATAAAACACTGCAGAATATTTCTGTGCTATATGAATAAAGGATAATAATAATAGCAACACAATTTTTGATTCCACAGATTTCTCAAAAAATATTCCAAGATCCCAGGCAAAACGTTATAGCACAGTAAGTCTGACACTGGCTGCCGGGAAACTCTGCTAATAAAGATGTTATAGATAATATATTTATTAGATAGAGTCAGCGTGATTCAAGGGTGAGATGATCATAAGTAATCAGATCAATTTCTGGGAGGAATGGCTCAGGTCAATGCAGCTGATATATTTCGAATTTTCGCATCTCTCAAGAGGCCACAATTCCAACGAAATATTTGCTCAGATGTCTATGAGAAAAGTATTGCTCCCTAACAACATAAATAAACACACACACTTGCACTCATTTAATAAAGACCTGAAGGATGATGTAGATGCGGTTGTGTTAAAATGTAGGACATGTTGATGCCATTCATTAAAGGTACTTGTGTTGTGTTTGGTAGCCGAGGATGAGGAGAGTATAACAGTGCTTTATTAGCAGGTCATGCAGCCCTTATATATCAGCATTAAGTTTTACTTTCACTTTCAAGTTGTACAGAAAGTCCTATGTATGCACAGTGCCACCTGCAGGCCATTTTTATAAACACCACAACTTGCATCCACGCATGCTCCTTATACTTCCATATAGTTGCAATAAGCACCATTGCATCTGGTCTGCTGAATCATGGGCAACTGAGTCTATTGACACCTGGAACCCCTGGTATAGTTGTCACCCTGAACATGGTGGTCATTCCAGGGTTCCCACAGTGGGTTACCTCAACAAGTGTTGATTACAGTGCCATTTTAACTCTTTTAACTTGCACCCGATTTGCAATCATGAGTATACACATACAGCTGTTCTTTGACACAATGGATGCAACTCCCAGCAATACACTTCTGTGCTTGTAATTGACTCTCCTCTTGCCCTTATCCACCGGTGCAAAGCTATACACAGTATAACACAATTGTGTGTCAGGTGCATACACACACTGCCCATTGGCTCCTTTAAACTTACACATAGGGCAGCTTACTTTATAGCAGAGCTGGATTAAGACTAAACAGGGCCGTAGGCAAGGTAGTGTTTCTGCCCCCCCCTCCCACCAACCGTGTGAATGTAGAAACGGATCCGCACACACAAGTATTTTCAGTCGGGGAATGTGCCCCTTTTATTATGCTACCAAACCATCAACGTTTCGGGTGGTACCCGAAACGTTGATGGTTTGGTAGCATAATAAAAGGGGCACATTCCCCGACTGCAAATACTTGTGTGTGCGGATCCGTTTCTACATTCACACGGTTGCTAGGGGACCCGGCCGGGTCAACGGTGAACCAGCACCACAACAGCAGAGGAGTGGAAAGGAGGTGTGCGGTGGAGACACAACATATGTTCTACAAGTCCCCCTCCCACCAAACCACCTAAAGTTATAGTTGTAAAAGAAGCACTGCTTTGCTAGCACATACCTCCTAACATTTTGGAAACAGAAAGATAAAAAAAAAAGTTGTGTGGCCACACCCCCTAATTACCATGTTCATTTTACTAAATTTGGCAGGTTATGAAAGTGGCAACACATTTCTGTGGTTTTTGTAGGTATTACAGTTTTGCACAGTACCACTCTAAGAGGCCCCAAATAATGTAGTTTTTTTTTCCTCAGTTCTGTCTGCCCCCTCCCTGCAAAAATTCAATAACACAACACTGTCCCAGCAGCCCCACAGATAGGGTTGCCGCCTGGCCTGGCCGGTATTTTTAAAGGGCAAGGAAAGTGTAAAATAGAATAAGGCTAGAAATGCTGTATTTTGTATACTAAACATAAACATGAACTTACTGCACCACAAGCCTAATCAAACAAATGATTTATGCTTTCAAAGTTGGCCACAGGGGGCTGTCATCTTGTAACTTTGTTATACATCTTTGCAAGACTAGACTACATACACATGCTCAGTGTGATCTGGGCTTCTTAGGGATCATCATAAATGATCAAAAAACAAAGCTGCTGGAGTTCTGCATGGCTGGTAAGTAAGGCAGGGGCTCCCCCTGCTGTTCATAAGTATGATTGTTTCCCTGCCAGAAGTTAGGGACCGTCTGACAATTCCTATCCCCAGCACTAAATGAAGGGAGAATTTCACTGCATACAGTCAGGTTTCTTATAAAAACGGTACACATTTTTTAATTAAAGTATATTGGAGATAGATTTCTTTGTCATTAAAGAAAGTAAAAATGGGATTTTATTTCTTTGCCTTTCCTTGCCCTTTAATGGTAGATCCCAATGTTAAAAGCTAAATTTATAGGAATGCCAGTATTTTTTTCAAGGTGGCAACCCTACCCACAAACCCTTTTCAATTATAGTCCAGATGCCCATATCACTTTCAAATGGCTACAAAACAGCCTGCCAGCCTGGCCTTATTGCCCCCTCCCCCCCTCACAAGCCTAGCCAGCAGTCACAGTCCCAGACACAGTCTTCAAAAATATATTTAAAAAATGTTCTTTTAAAAACATTTCAGCCTGCAGCAGGCACAGCCAGTCAGCCACTGCCACACACTAGGGCTCATTTATCAGCAACACAATGGGGGTCATTTATTAACACTGGGCAAATTTGCCCATGGGCAGTTACCTATAGCAGTTCTTGGAAGTTCAAAGAAGTAGCGCACTCACCCAACACTCCCCTGAAGTAGAGAACGCCTGGTGCCCAATGTAAGAGGTATCGGCTACCCTCTGTAAACAATGTAGAAAGGATTACACTGGCACTTCAAGGCTGGTGAATGGCAGGGATCCCCCTTGCCGTTTATTGGTATGGATGTGCAACGTTTCGGGGTAACCCCCTTTATCAAGCTTGATAAAGGGGGTGCTTGATAAAGGGGGTTACCCCGAAACATTTGATAAAGGGGATTACCCCAGTGTAATCCTTTCTACATCAGTTACCTATAGCAACCAGCTGCAAGTAGAACAATGAATGCAGCCTTTTGATTGGTTGCCACGGGTAACTGCCCATGGGCAATTTTGCCCAGTGTTAATAAATGACCCCCATTGTGTTGCTGCACAGACCGACGGACCAGGCACAGAAAAAACACAGGACTGTAGAGCCCCTAACATACTAAAGTTTTAGGCGCCAACTGCGCTCTCCCTGCACACAATTGCCTTTGGCAGATCCTGACGGCAATATGTGCGCCTTGGCTTCAGCGCAAATGTGACATCTCCACTCCATCCGTTGATGCCGCAACTAGGGGGAAGTTGGAAGTTGAAAGTTTTGAAAGGTAATTTCTTTCCGGCCCGGGCCCCTAGAGCTAGACGGGTAATCTGGCCCTGCTTTATAGTTATGCCCCTGCTAGTCATCATTTTATAAGGTAAATGGAAAAAAATAGTGGACAAGTTTATGCTGAAAATTCTGGGGATTTTCCGAAGATCATTAGGTTCAGTTTCAAAACAGTTTTAGGAGATTGACAGTTTAATGGGGTTTTGCTCTTCTGAGCAGTTTTTCAGTTTATATATACAGTATATACAGTTTTCCTGTTTTTATTCATTTCAGTGTTGCTGGGAGATTTCTTATTTGGATATCTGAGAGGTTTTTTGTTTTTTCGAAACTGCAGCAAAATATTTGCTGCAACCAAAAATTTTTTTTGCCAAAGCAGAAATGTCGGCAAGACCAAAAAGTCGCCATAAGTAAAACACGCCCATTGGTTTTAATGCATTTTGAACAAAACGTCACTGAGACAAATAATAAGAATAACCACAAGAAAAAACGTTGTCGCCTATTGATTTCCCTGCATTTGGTAATTTTTTAGCCATTTTGCTAGTTTTTTTGCCAAAGCAAAACGGGAAAGATTTGCTTGTCCCTTGTCCCTGCAGATCAGACTTGTAGAAATAATCAGATGTGTTTAGCCCACTGCAGCCATATGTACATAATTGTAATAATGACTCTTAGTACCAGTCTATACTATTTCATTCTCATTTTCCAGGTGGGGTGATATTTTAAAGGGGCAGTTCACCTTTAGGCTGGGGACAGACAGGGAGATTCGGGCAGATTCTGTCGCCTGGCGTTTTTAGCAGGCGACAATCTCCCCGAATCTCCCTGTCTGTCCCCAGCCTTAAGTTAACTTTTACTGTTATAGAATGGCTAATTCTAAGTAACTTTTCAATGGGTCTTCATTATTAACTTTTTTTAATTATTTGCCTTCTTCTGGCTCTTAACAGCTTTCAAATGGGGGGGGGGGGGTCAACAAAATGCTCTCTTAAGCCTACAAATGTCTTGATATAGCTACTTTTTATTACTCATCTTTCTGTTCAGGCATCTCTTATTCATAGTGCAGTCTCTCTTTCAAATCAATGCATGGTTGCTAGGTGAATTTGGACCCTGGCAGCCAGCTTGATTAGAAATGGAAAGTGGAGAGCTGCTAAAAAAACACAAATAAAAATAAAATAAAACCAATTACAAATTGACTTAAACTATCCCTCCCTACATCATACTAAAAGTACAGTCAAGATGTGTTATCCCTCCCTTTCAATACTTGCTTGGTACTGCCATTGAATACAATATGCCTGATATACATACTAACAAGCTACAGGATTTATAAGGAATATATATATATATATATATATATATATATACAGTTATACAGTACAGGCATGGGATCAGTTATCCAGAAACCCATTATCCAGAAAGCCCTGAATTATGGAAAGGCTATCTCCTATAGACTCCATTATAATCCAATAATCCAATTTTAAAACAATGGTTTCCTTTTTCTCTGTAATAATAAAACAGCTTGTACTTGATCCAAACTAAGATATAAATAACCGTTACTGGAAGCAGAACCAGCCTATTGTTTATACCTATGTTTACATGATTTTCTAGTAGACTAAAGGTATGAAGATCCAAATTACGGAAAGATCCATTATCCGGAAAGCCCCAGGTCCCGAGCATTCTTAATAACAGGTGCCATACCTGTACCTCCATGCTGCTCAATAATTAGCTGCAATTAGCCACTTTCTATTTTTACTGCTGTCTTGGAATAAAACACCTCCCTGTTATTTTCCTCCTACATCTGTCAGTTTCCAAGTACTGGGTGTCCTCCACCAAAGCATTTTGTCAACAAAAACATGTAGTTGGGGCTTCTATGTTGATGCCCAGTGTTCCTCTGCCACAGTTCTGCAATGAGAGGCTCGCCAGCTGTTGCTGAGTTATTAACTCCCAGCATTCCCAGCCAGACACTGGCAGCTCCCTGTCTCATTAGGCTGAACATTATCACTGTGCTGCATCTCTGCATGGCATTAGGGATTAGTGGTGACCATTGCTGCCTGGAGGAGATTATGTCAGGTAAAAAGCATATTACAAATTTAAGACTTTGAAAGGCTTAGTATTTTACAAGTAGATGTTTCGCCTTTTATTCAAAATTGTTTTATGCCAGTGTCGGAAAATGGGTCATTTAAGGACGACAATATATTTATTTTCTTTATTTCTCCGTATTTCTTTTTATTCAACTCATAACAACCTCTAACAGTTTTCAACTAGTTTCCTGATGTGAGCACCCTGATGCCACCAACTTTTACCCCCAGCACCAGAGGTGTAAATTAAGGACCCTCCAGTGAAAATTGCAGGGGGCAAGGGGTGCACTGCCCTAGTGAAGTGAGCTCTATTACACTCTCAGCACTAGAAGCTCCAAATATATGGTTAAAAAAAAGAATGTGGACTCTTGAAGTTACTGGGATATATTTTTGCAGACCCTGATTATTTCTACCCCTTGCCTCCTTAGTCAAGGTTCTACCATTGCTCAGAGAAGAAGGTAGAGTCCTGCACGGGTCAATTTTTTGGGACCTGTACCAAACCTGTACCCGCAACCTGTTATCCACAACCCGGACCCACGACTCACATTCTTACCCGCTTGGACCCGCGTCCTGTACCTGTGAGCCGCAACCCGGACCCGCGACCTGCTGACCATCAAGAATCAGCAAGTGCTGTCATTGTAAACCGGAAGTGACATCATCGGAAGTAGCCATGATCAGAAAAAAAGGAGTAAAACAGGAAGTGTTGTCATTGTAAACCAGAAGTGACATCATCGGTAGTAGACATGCTCAAAAAAAATCTATGACGAAGATCCGCGACCCGACCCTCAACCCGCAAACCCGCAGAACCACTGACCTGCTTCTATAACCACACCTGGAACTTCTACATGCAACCCACAGGGTACCACAGTATTTTGCGGGTAACCCGCAGGTAGGGTTGCCACCTTTTCTAGAAAAAAATACCGGCCTTCTTATATATTTGTCTTTTTTTCCTATTAATAACATTGGGATCAACTATCAGAAATACCAGCCAGGCCGGTAAAATACCGGCCAGGTGGTAACCCTACCCGCAGGTACCCGACCCGCTGCAGGACCCTAGAAGAAGGGACAATTAATTTTTCCTTGACATGTTGAGGGGCCCAGGGTATATGCCCTCTTTGCCCTTAAATGAAGCTGCCCCAGTTTCCCATTGTTGTTAATGAGAAGTGAATAGTGCCAAGCTCCTCAAGGTGCTGCGGTTCTGCAACTGCATCTCATTAGCACATTTACAGTAGCAAAAAACTGCATAATTTGGGGGAAATGCCAGTTTTTATCCATTACTACACAGCCAATCCCTACAACAAATATTTCTGTTCAAAAGCACAAATGCCCTGCCAGATATCCTACTAGTGTGGACAGCTGCTTATCTCATAAAAATTTCTAGCATTACTTTCCCAACTCCTACAAGCAAAGCTCTTTGCACTGCCATAATGAAATTCAGAGCACTGTGCCTCTCACTGTATGTGATGATACCTGTCCTTGGCAATGCTGCATACAGGAGAGGTGGGACATGAGCAGCATATAGGTATCCCCTGGCATCACCATCATCATCATTCATGATTCCCGACCAGGAGCAGTGGAGGGAAGCTAGAGAGCCCTCTACTAAATGTCTGCTTATGGCGTTACATGCAGGTCTCTCTTACACCAAAGGTGCAAAGGAGATATTATACTATAAAAGGGTTACATACATGTGTTTTGTGTATGGGGGCTCTAAGGGATGCAATTTTTTGGACACTAGCACTGCTGTGCTTGACTAATGAGCCCCATTTCCATTCTGTAAAGGCCACCAAAAGTAGATTAACCCCAAGTTTTTATAATCTTAGTTATATTTTCTATCTTTCATGTTACAGGTATGGGACCTGTTGTCCAGGATGCTTGGGACCTGAGGCTTCCCAAATAAGGAATTTTCCTTAATTTGGAACTCCCTGCTTTGCCTGCTAAAAAAATAATTCATTTAAACATTAAATAAACCAAATAGGGCTGTTTGCCTCAAATAAGGCTTCATTATATCTCATTTAGGATCAAGTACAAGGCATTGTTTTATTATTACAGAGGAAAAAAAATATATATATATTTTTTTAATTGAATTATTTAGTTAAAACGCAGTCAATGGGATATGGCCCTTCCATAATTCTTCTTTGCCTGCTAAAAAAATCATTCATTTAAACATTAAATAAACTCAATAGGATTGTTTTGCCTCCGATATGGATCTGATTTGGGATCAAGTACAAGGTATTGTTATATTATTACAGAGGAAAAGAAAATCGTTTTTTTTTTTTGAATTTTAATGATTTGGTTAAAATGGAATCAATGGTAGATGGCCTTCCCATAAGTCAAAGCTTTTTGGAGAATGGATTTCTGGATAATGGGTCCTATACCTGTACTATTAAGAAATCTTCATGTTCACCTTCCAGGCTGCTTTACAAACCCCAGAAGGCTTTCTTGGGGAAGTGAAACTGAGGAAACCAGATGGCAGTTTATTTAGAGAACAAAATACTTAAGTTTAAGGGAAACTGTCATGGGAAAACATGTTTTTTTTTTGTTTTTTTAAAGCATCAGTTAAAAGTGCTGCTCCAGTAGACTTCTGCACTGAAATCCATTTCTCAAAAGAGCAAACAGATTTTTCTATATTTCAGTTTTGAAATCTGACATGGGGCTAGACATTTTGTCAATTTCCCAGCTGCCCCTGGTCATGTGACTTGTGCCAGCACTTTAGGAGGGAGCTGCTTTCTGGCAGGCTGTTGTTTTTCCTTCTCAATGTAACTGAATATTACGCAGTGAGATGTGGGTTTTACTATTGAGTGCTGTTCTTAGATCTACCAGGCAGCTGTTATCTTGTGTTAGGGAGCTGTTATCAGGTTACCTTCCCATTGTTCTTTTGTTAGGCTGCTGGGTGGGGGAAAGGGAGGGGGTGATATCACTCCAACTTGCAGTACAGCAGTAAAGACTGATTGAAGTTTATCAGAGCACAAGTCACGTGACTTGGGGCAGCTGGGATATTGACAAAATATCTAGCCCCATGTCAGATTTCCAAATTAAATATAAAAAAATATGTTTGCTCTTTTGAGAAATGGGTTTCAATGCAGAATTCTTCTGGAACAGCACTATTAACTGACTGTTTAAACTATATTGAATTATTGCTGACTACACCCTAATAAGAGTTCACCAAGTTGAACTGGTTGTTAAAAGTCTAAAGTAGTGCAGAACAAGCAGTATGATGTAGGTAATAGGGACATCAATAGCCACATCAAAGCAATTTCACCTGTAACTACAACTGCAGATATATAAGCCGCATTAGAAACAGTCTGATGCTGTGGTTAAAATAAAATGTCAGTTCTCTTCTTCCCCAGAACAAAGTACTTCCCCTTTTTGTTGTTCTCCAATTGTAGCAGAACTACAAATCCCATGAAACTGAGGATGCAAATACTGTTATTCTATAGCAGTTGGGAGCTACAGTTTGGAAAACCCCTACGGTGAGCTACAGGTGGCAGTTTAGAACCACCCACATGGCAAAAGTGACCGTATACATAAGGGCATAACCAGAGGTGAAATTCTATAGTCAGTGGTGAATTCCATGGTTGGTCACAATCTGTGAGGTCACAGTGTAACTATATGACACGTTCTTTACTATCTGGATGTACCAGCAACTAGCAGCGGTTACAGTTGGAGTATGCATCCCTTGGCTCGTACCTGCAAAAATACAGACAGTTGCCAGTAGCAACTACTCCGATATTGGCATATATTTTCTAACTTTTAGTAGGCTGGTTGGTTGCTATTGGCAACTGCTCTTGTTCAATGCTTCAACTGCAACGCCTTTTAAACCCAGGGATGCTGAAAGCTATAGTTATGCAGCTGTCTGAGCAGGCTACAACACTCTGAGCTGCAGATCAGAATGGCTTTAGTTGAGCAATAAAGTAGGTAGCTGTAACGTAGCACCATAATCCCCACTGGGTGCTCTATACATGCTCTCCCAGCTATGCCTATGGCTACAGGTGCCAAAGAACTCCCAGCAACAGCAGTATGAAAACTTTCCTACGCTAGAAAATAAAAAATATCATCCCATTGGTAGGGAGGGATGGTGCCAGTACCTACCTTCTTTTATGTATCTGCAGGTTTCCCCCTGTAGCTGTGTGTGTATAGGTGGGTGGCCGCTCCCTGTGTCCGTCTCTCCCTTCTCTCATACACTCTGTGTGTCCTGTGTACATGAGATCCCAGCTCAGACTGTATCCAGGCTCTGGGCTCACAGTGTATATGAGTTAGTAGCATCAGCTTCATAGTGGAAAATCACCGGCTATACCCATGAGTTACAATGGGGAGGGAAGCCTGAAGTTGAGGGAGTAGCTTCTACAGGCGGGTGGGCAGGACTTGTGCGCAGGGAGCCTCGGATTAAGATATAGCACATGTGCTGGGAAAACAAAGGAAGGTATCAGACTCATACTCTCAGTATTTCAGCAGATAACTGGAGAAGTATTACAATGGATATTCTCATAATACTATGTTATGCATATTATCCCACATACAGGACTAGAATAGTGGAGCTCTTTATGACCCATCTTTACAAACAAAAAAAAGTGCAAAGCCAACATAACTGCAATGCTATAGAACAGGGCTGCCCAAAAGTCAGATGGGGATCTACCAGCAGACCTTTAGTAGATCTCAAGACACTGTCAACAAACAGCTTGCCTATATCACCCTCCTGTTTCATGATTTTCATTCAGATATTTATTATTACATAAGAAATAGTTTGTTAAATATTACAATATACATTTTCTCATAAAATATTGCAATATACATTTCTTCATAAATCAATATGTGTCATATTTTCCATGGAACAGAATGCTAACTGTTCTTTTATGGATGTACAGTAGATCATAATGGAACATCACTAAAAGTAGACCTTGCATTAGTAAAATATGGGCACATGTAGGGTACTCAAGAAAACCCAGTCTCCTACTGGGTCGGGAAGCCCCAGTTAGCTGTATGCCCTGAGGGTGGGATGTGTTGCCATAGGCACCAAGGTAGAGTGAGCTTGCCCTACCCATCATTTTCCTGCCCTAAATGTTAATGAAGCCAGGGAAAGGGACCCCATGAATGAGGTGGATAGCAACTACTACAGCAGAGCACTCCATGGGGCAAATTCACTGAAGGGTGAAGCGAAAATTTGCCAGAAATCCAAACCGCAGGAACATCGCCAACTTAATAACAGGCATAGAGACAATTCGCTAACAAAATAGACTATCGCTAACAAAGTTTTGTTCCCCTTTCAACCTGGAAAATTTTCTCTCAAGTGAACAAACGTTACTCCGCAGCTCAGTTACCCCTTTCGCCAGTTTCCTTCTCCAGCTTAGACCTGGCTAACTGATAAGACATCATAAGCTGTATGCCAAAAAGTCGCGTTTTTTGATAATTTAACGTGGGATTGTCTTTAAACTGTTAAAAAAAATTGTAACTGATGTAACTGTAATATTTTTGTTTTCATTTTTTTTTAACCATTTGAGGGTCATGCCACATTTGGTTTAGGGTGGGCTCATGTCTAGGACATTAGAGGATCTCTTTTGTCTTTTATTTTGCTAGCGTAGCTGTAGCGAATTTGCGCCTGACAAATTTGCGTGAAGTGTGGCACATATCCGCCCTTTAGTGAATTTGTCCCCATGAGTGTTAGATACACACAAATCTAGCAAGAGCAGCTTGTACTCCACCAACCAAGGAGGTAATGTATGGAGGAGTTCCCCAGGTGGCACTCACCAAGTGTAGGGACTTGAGAACTTCTAGCGCCCATCATTGTGTTGAACACAAACACCACTATAAATCAGCCAGATTTCAGGTCAGTATAAATAATGTTCAACGCATAGCCCTATAAATACAATGTCAACTTCATGCATAATCCTACAGTATACAGAGAAGTAGAACTGCAATGCCAATCATATTTAATTTTCGAAGGAAAACATTGCATTTTAAAACACTACCAGTTTCATGTTTTCTTCCCCCTTTGTCCTCTTGTTCTACTCATTTACTGTTCCTTCTCCCACTACTTTGCTCTTCTACTCATCCTGCCTTCTTTATCGTTCCTTGAGGGAAGTGTTAGTATGGCATGAAATGAAATAATATACACCACACCTACTGCATAAACCACCCCACACACCTCTTTCTTTTTATTCCATGCCCCTTGCTC
The DNA here is from genome assembly GCA_024363595.1 of Xenopus borealis. Classification (NCBI taxonomy): domain Eukaryota; kingdom Metazoa; phylum Chordata; class Amphibia; order Anura; family Pipidae; genus Xenopus; species Xenopus borealis. Next base: position 113,488,341 of record CM044438.1, read on the forward strand.
CTTTTCTAACCTGTTTTTTTTCCTCCCGAATTCTTTCCATCAGATATCCCCTTGTCCTTTCGTGTCATGCTGCCCAATTGGCTTATCCACTCTGGGACTAAGTACACTTAAAAAAGAAAAGCATTTAAAGGGTCAGTAACAACAAATACTAAAATATGATGTACCCTGCATTGGCACAAACTGTGTGTTTGCTTGAGAAACTCCACATTAACCAATGGGAAGTTGTTGTTTTCCTATATTCCCTGTACAAATTGTGTTAGCTTATGATTCAGGTGTAAGTCAGTTGCATATGTAAGTGCAATGTGTTAAAGTATGGCACCTGCATTTTATACAGGTATGGGACCTATTATACAGAATGCTCGGGACCTGGGGTTTGCCGGATAACAGATCTCTCCATAATTCGGATCTTCATACCTTAAATCTACTATAAAATCATGTAAACATTAAATAAACCCAAAAGGCTGGTTTTGCTTCCAATAAGGAATAATTATATCTTAGTTTGAATCAAGTACAAGCTACTGTTTTATTATTACGGATAAAAGGGAAATCAAGATTTTGATTATTTCTTTATAATGGAGTTTATGGGAGAGGGCCATTCCATAATTCCGAGCTTTCTGGATAATGGGTGTCCGGATAAGGGATCCAATACCTGTATATAAGATTTCTAGACTAACAGCTGCAATAGTAGCACCATCCTGAGTTGTTAATATGGTATTTGTTAATAAATGTAGATGGCCCTACTACTAAGTAAAACTTAGGGTTGATAGAATCTGAACTAGTCAACAATGTCAATAACTCCTGGAAATAGTAATTATTCAATATTAATCATTTATTGCTCTGCCATCATTGGCCTCCATACCATTGTCAGTTTAATTAATTGTCAGGGATGGTCCTACAAGTACTGGGTATAATAAGAAGTCCTGCAGGCAAAAAGTAGTAGGGGCCCAGACAAGGATTTCAATTCAAGGCCCCTTCTTAGCTAAAAAACATTTGACGACCCCTCCATCCCCTTTGCTCTTTCGGGAGTGTGAACCATGGCCATTACCCAAAACCCACCCTGTTGCCAGTCCGAAGGAGGACCCCTTACCCCGTGGCCCCCTGTCTACATCACTGGACCTAAAATGGAACTAGGGTACAAGATGGAAAGGACAAAGCAGGAAAAGTACCAAACTTGACAAAGACAGAACATGAAGTGCAAGACTACTACTAAGTCAGACACAGACAGAGAACTGGATTGATAGATGGAACTAGGTAGCTCCTAACAGGCACTGATCTAGTCAGCTCCTAAACAGATTAAGCAATGTTAGTTACGGTCAGTGCAATACTGGGACCACACAGGTAACAAGATTAACAAGTCATGTACTAATCATTTACTCAGTAAGGTTAAAAAAAGAGGGGGGGGGTGAAGTAAGGGAAAGTACAAAGGTCAAGTAAAGCAAAATAAAGAACAACATCAGAAAATGAAACATATTTTTATTATCCATGCAAATCCTTACAAAAGAGGAAATTGTATGTTTACCCTTTTCTCTGCTCAAGGTGCAATATAAGTAGGTCAATCATTGAGCCATTCAGGAAAGTAACACTATACCCTCAAATTTTTATATTCTAAGAAATCTGGTATTCAATTCCTATGCCTACTCCTAATGTCTTTGAAGGTGTTGATGCCTTATTGCAAAAGCTACTAGCTTTAGTAGTAGGACACAGCCGTATTTACTCAATTATCACTGCTTTTGTATAAAGGCAATGCAGGGTTGGATTGGGGTATTGGGGGCCCCCAGGACTGCAACACCAAGGGCCCTTCTTGTAGCCACCAGGGCCCATCCACCCGACATCCAAACTCCCCCTCGCACATACAAGCAATGCATAATACTGCAGTTTTTAGTGATTAGACTATTAATGTGTTTTAGCATGAAGGTGGCTGTAAATTAAACTCTATAGATTGGGGGGGGGGGGGACGCTAGGTTTTCTTATTACCTATACACAGAGATACCATAAATCTGGTTATTTCCTTGTAGTAGGCACAATTCTTCAGAAAATAAATTGAGTGACCATTCAATTAAATTCAATTAAATGTATTTTTTATTTCTTTTAGACTGAATCATTTGCTTTTAGTGTATTGTATAATGCTTGCTGGTTGCAAGCATGAGGGAGAGAAAGATATCCTTAGCCAAAGTAAAATTTACAGTTACATATATTAAGATTATTATATACCTGTCCAGTTGTGTGTCAAGCTTGTGCCATGACTGAGATACAGTTTTGGTTCCTCTTATATGAAAAGCACTTTCTAAGAACTGATACGGACAGTTCAAAACGGTACTTTAGACCTGGCACAGAGATGTCTGATTGGACTGCCAAGGTCACAGTGTTGAACCTGTTTCAGGAACGGTCACATACATATTAATGAAGTGGATTTAGGACCCAGTATTACAGGCATCAGGTGCTGCTGGACATATTCAACAACATAAATGAAATAAGTCCAGAAATGGAATAGAATTATATATTGCATTAAATGTAAATACATCCAGGTTGGCAGACAGATGGGATAGAAGGAAGAATGACTGTAGGGAAGGAGGGGAGAGCAGCAGAGGGGAGTGAACTCAAACTAGGGGTAGGCAGAAGACCTACAGGTTCCTGCCAAGCACCCCACTATCGTTGCGCCCTAGGCAGGTGCCTCTTCTGCTTCCCCTAGTTCCAGCCTTGGGGAAGCCTCACAGTTTCTGAAAAACTGAATTAAATTATGTTTAACTCTTAAATGTTTAAATAGTTGCCTATTAGAACTAAGTGGTGTATCTAGACAGTAGTTTATACACCAGAGGTGGATCATAGTTGCTGGACCAATGGTAAAACATCATAAATATGTTCTGGAAGGCGTTGCTGGGGAACCCATTGTTGTATCATAGGATGTGGCCCATGAAGCATTGGACATTTTGAGTTGGCTGGCTGATTCAACAGTTGCCTTATATCTAAATAGTTATTAATTAATGGCTTCGCTATTGTTCACCGCACATCGCCAAGCATAGTTTCACCAGCGCTACACAAATTCATTAAAATGGGGCATTGTCACATGTATGAATGGGGAGGGCATTCTACTTGTTGGCAGGGACCTCAATCCACATTACAATTGACCAATGGGCTAATAATTGTAGCCCCCTTGGAAGTAGAGTGCCCTTCTAAATTATTTATATATATATTTCGCCCTTTGATTCCTGATATTGACTTGGCTTGAGTATGTCCATTGCAACATGTGTTGACCCACAAAAGTTTAGCAGCAGGAAGGGGTATTGGTGGACTGGTTGACTTTGGCTTCAGCTGGGCCCTCAAAGCTTTTATTTTGAACCTACAGCAGTCTTCATATTGTGCAAGGCTGAGTTCTGAGCAAGTAAATGAGTTTATCCATTTACAGCCTAATAAAAACCAGTGAATAGAGATGATATTACAGTGGTTAACAAGAGACAAAGCACACAAGGAGCAAATCTAAAGTTAGGGCTACATACAGTATGTCAGGCTAAACTACGCTGAGCATAGGAAGACTTGACATTGTTGTTTATATAACAATATATAATACATGATACCTTCAATTTATTTTGAATGAATAAGTAAGTCTTTTTTTCTATTCAGTGAGGTGCTAAGCATTCTGCATGTGCGGGGCCTTAGCTACCACTGAAGCCAGAATATAAGTACTGATATAATGCAAATACAAACTAATAAATTAGAATGGAATTTCCATTACTACCATTTAGATGCATCGGTACCACAATGCAATAGACATAAAATGTAATAAGTTCCCATCTTGTTTCTGCCAAAAACATTTGACCTGCAGGGAAATGGGTTCACCAAAGATGATACCGTGTATACAGATGCCTATTTGTGTACACCTTTAAGAAACAAACAAGAATATCCTTTGGTTTTGTTGTTAGAAATGTTCTGTTTCCAAGTATGTGAAAGGCGAATGATAGAAAAGGAGTTGCTATAATCCTTGGCTGTGTAAAGAACATGGGTTATTTCAGTAAGGGATGTTTTAGTTGAATGGTCAGAGGCTCAGAGCAGAGTCTATATTAGAACGTGTCAATATGCAGGTTTGTGCCCAGAAGCCAAACAGACAAGAGAATATAGAGAAGAGATTTAAGGGTTCATTTATTCATGGAGTGCAAAGTGCAAAAAAACTCACCATTCAGGAAGTTTTTACCAAATAATATATGAATAAATAAATTGCCATTAAAAGGAACTAAGTCTCCATCCTTTGCTGTTTTACTGCAAGCATACTGTTATTGGACATTATTGTGGTTTGGAGTCCCCATGCACCTTTGGGCTTTATTTTTTCACTCTAATCACCAATGTCACCTCCCTGTTCAGATTTGTGCATTTGTGGGTGTTAAGGCAGCACTGCACCACTTATTTTTCTGCTGGAAAATGCAATGCAAGTCTAGCAAACAAATCAACCCTAATACCCTTACTAAAGGGGTTTTAGCAAGATTAAATGAACTAGAAATTATAATTATGCAGTGGGATTAAAAGTAGCCCTTAGGCATCTAATTACAATCCCAAAGCTTGGCCAATCCACAGCTAAATCATGCAAAGAATCCAGCATTCAGCTCAGGGCCAATGGGTAAGGGTTGTACTTGCAGTTGTAAATTACCCCCTTAGTCCCCCGTTTGTTTTCAGTATGTGAATGGAGCCCCCTAATAAAAAGTTTACATATACTTCATATATAAGTGATCATCATAGTCACTCTACTGTTCATTCATATCCTAAATCTCATCATATCCAGGGTCAGACTGCGCTGGAGAGACACCGGGAAAAACCCCAGTGGGCCCCAGGCTCTTGTGGGCCCCACCTGCCCATATCTGCACCCTGCGCTTGTTTTTCCTGCCACAACCTCCCTTGTTTGCGCTGGTAGAGGCTAAAACAGTCTGTGCACGCTTGCACTCATGCGCATACATGTGGAGCTTCGCATCTGGGGGGGTGGGGTGGCAGAGGGGGGCCAGCGGAGGGGGACCCTGCCACAGCAATCCCAGTCTGACACTGATCATATTCCAAGTCCCATCAGTCAGTTCCCTAATTTTGGAAACTCAGCTGCACTGAAATAAGCAGTAGAAACAAATATTCAGTTTGTTATTCTTTGCAACATGTCACCCTACTTCAGTGGCCATTGGAAATTTTCCTGAACGTTACCACTTATGTTACACTTTACTTCGCCTGGTCAGACCAGGCGAAGTTCAATACAATAGATAGGAATTTGAAAAAAAAATGTTAAAATTTTTCTAAGTCCCCAAAAAACGCTGGTGTGTTTTACCATTGGAGGGTGATAGTCTGAAAAAGATAGATTTTTGGGGGGGGGGGTTACCCTCCTTCCCCCTACATTTCCTAACATATGAAACACAACTATACAGGGGGCACATGTAGGTCAATAGGACAACTTTATTTTATTTATTTATTTATTTATTTATTCCTGGGCTTGTGTAGTGGATTGGAGTTGCTGTAACATATACTTGTATTATACGCCTAAGTTCCCGCTGTATGTAAATTAGGTCTCGCTAGCGTAACTGCGCTTGGCCTGGCAAAGTAACACTAGTGCAACTGCGCTACCATTCGCCGACCTGAGTGTAACTTCGCACTTTAGTGAATTTGCGTAGCACTGGCGAAAATTTGCCTGGCGAAGTGCGGTGAACGCTAGCGAAGCCAACGCTGCCGAATTTTCGGATCTTAGTGAATTTGCCCCATAGAGAGAAGTGCTGCTCATAGAGCAAGCATTGCAAGGAATGGTCAGTCACAACAAAAACCAATGTGTAAAATTTAAGTCCTGAAACTTGGACTACCACAGGCTGGTTGGGCCTCTTTCCCTAAATGTATGTATACCCACAATATAATTAGGCAAGGTTGGTGACAAAAGAAGACATTCCAACTGAGCCTTCTCTCCAACCCAACAGTGTACTCCATGCCCCAAAGAGAAAGTAGACATGTTAATTAGCAGGAATTGCAGTAAAATATTAAGTCTAAGGGTGGAGAAGATACTATATAGAATGGGATAAAATTATAGATGCATGGGGCTCCAAACACAAGACAGAGCGTGTCAACCATAACACAATTAGTTTAAAACTATATGCCAACACTTGTCTATGATGGAGTTGTAGAAAGATATCTTTTGGCACTGTGGCATACCTAGCATAAAATAGAATGTGTTTGACTTTGCTGATGTTTAGCAACTATTGGATTTTGGGAGAGTAGGCAAAGTTCAGCAGAAGTCTCTTTGGAAAGTGTTTGAGTGGCCAAGTGAGTATAATCAATAGCAGTGATATCATAATGTCAAAACTTTAGAACATGACCATATCACATATAAGAAAGCTTTCGAATTAAACAAATTATCCTGTGAACATCCCTTCTAATTAAGATTTGCAGAGTCGAATTGGTTTGTGTAAATAACCCAGCTCATTACTCGTGTCTAAGTAGAGCTGATGATAAAGTCCTTTACTTTCTTCTATAGTTCCTTTGTAAGATATGAAATGTTAGCTCTTCTCTTCTATCATGCATGATGGTAAGGCTGGGGCTGAGATTATTTACTCTTAAAGGGGCTATCACCATTGTTTCTCATCACACTTGATCCAAATGTTGGCAGACATCAAGCAAAACTGACTTATAAAACTTTCCCCAAGCTATAAGGGCCAGCATTCATATTGATGCAAGTGAAGCTTTCATTGAGACTCCTGCCATTAGTGATGGGCGAAACTGCTTTGCCGGGAAAATTCACAAAACGGTGTCCGTTTTTTCACCCGGGTCCAAAACGAGTCAGGTGAATTTATTCGCTGGCAGCAAATCACTGGAATTTGCTGTGAATTCGTCCCAGGTGAATAAATTCGCCCAACACTACCTGCCATGAGTTTCTCCGAGCCTGGGTGCTTACAGGGCTTCAGCTATTTGTAAAATGTAAATATTAACATGAGATTTGCTTAGCGAAGAGAAACAGACCAAGCAAACAAACAGTAAAGTATCTGGGTTAAACCAGTATCATGGAAAGGGAATAGTAGCAGGGGTCCAATGCATTGATTTACTGTCTGGCAATAATCCTGGTGTACAGGGAACTTAATGACCCCTTCCCCTAGGGCAAAAGATGCTTTTATTTTAATAATTGTGACAAACCCATGAGTGGGCTTTAGCTGTGTGAGTTGTAGTGTGTGGTCAGGAATATTGTATTTGTAAGGAGCAACTGCCCCATTTGTACTCCCAACAAAGTGTGTATGTCTTCCAGCGCCTTACCCTCTGGTGAATCTGGTGTAACAACCTCTCAGGGTCGAACTGGGGTGCCCACCAGGGCTGCAATCTCCAACCCCCCTCCCCCCCATGTGGCACACACTGGGTTTTTGCAACAGGAAGTTGCATGCAGACAGAAGCTCAGGGTATGAATCTGTGCCCACAATAGCCGGGGCCAACAGTGTTTTTTCACAGTGTCCAGCCAGCCCACTCTGACCCTGGAGGTGAGGTACCAAGAATGACCCTGGGAACATATTTGCTCCCCTTTTAAAGTTTCTACTGCTGCCACCTAGTGAGCAAATCTTAAACTATGATGGATCCAGGAAAAGGGTCCATCATAGCTTCCTGGGTGAATTAAAGAACCACAAAAACCACTTTAGGTGGTCAAATACATGGGAGACTGCTTGAGTAAACCATACCTAAATCTCAGGGGCCCTACATATTATTTAATGTAAACCAGTGATCAACTTTCCTGAGGAAGTCCCCACTTCAAGGTCCAGCCTTTGGTCAGACTTCCCTTAGCCCATATTATAAATTGTTGATATATCAGTCATTCAGACATATTTCCAATAATTTCCATTGCAAGAAACAAATCTCACCCAAACTGACCTTCAAGCTAAGTCTTCCAAAATGTTTATGAGAACAAATAAGCATTGTGTGCTGCATGTGCTACATCTCTCAAAGGGACACATCCATTAAGTCTTCTAAATTCAGGTTTGAACTTGGCCAGCAGAACATCCAGTGTGCCTTGCTGGAGGGGCAATCCTGGCCATCTGAGGTGGCCTTCCTTTTGCCGCTAACCTTTTCAGCACCGTAGAGGGTCACGGGCGGTCCATGTCACTAGTGCAGAGAGCGCAATTTACTGCAGAGAGTGCAACTTCACTTTCTGCACTAGAAGAGCCAAATTTCCGAGGTCAAAACAGAAATGCGGCTCTTAGTTACCAGGAGCACAGCCTGTAACCAGGGGGGCGCAGCCCTCTGAGGAGAGTGTTTCAACTAGCCGCATTGGTGGAGTACCCCTGCACTGCTGACCCAGGACCACCCCCCCCCCAATCACAAACTGAAAACTCCACCAATACCTCTCCCTTTGATCACAACGGGAGGAAGAAGGTAATAGGTATACAGCATGGGGGTACACAGTCCAGGGTTCTTGGGCACATGGTTGACTGATCAATTATGGAGATGGACTTTTATAGGGTGACCAGAAAAGTCTTAATCTGCCACTTCAAACACTGAATCAGAAATCAGAAATAGCATAAAGCAAAGCTGGCCATACATGTAAATATTTGCTTGTTTGACAAAATCAAATACCATTTTGAGGTACAGTAGGAGATCACACTGCAGAACAAACAGGCCAAGGACATGGACCACATAAATAACCCATTGCTTTTCTTAACCTAACTGGATTTTTAAACCTGCCATATTGACATCTGGTTAATTTTCAGCAGATATAGGTCGGGATGCCCCTCGGAGGGCCCCATACACAGGCCAATAAGATGCATACACTGTCTGGGTTTTATTGGCAGCTTTTATCAGGCTGTGTATGGCCACTCACTATGGTAAAACCTGAACCTCCAGCATTTCCCAATCTTAATTTAAAAGGAGCAGATTATGAAACAGTGTTGCCTTGAGGTTAATTGAAGGTTCTTAGGTTGCTGTTCCACAACTAGAGCATGCAGTCAAGAAGGGACAGCTTGTGCTTCATATCAGCACCCAAGTAATTCTTATTTTTCCCCAACAGCCATCACCGGCTTTTCCCTCAAGAATCAGGAAAGAAGGTACCTGTCATTATCCACTAGAAGTCAGGGATATTTCCCTTTCCTACTAGAGTTAAAGCTAATAGGGCAATGTGAAAACAAAGCACACTTACATGTATGATGTCATGCTAAGGGCAATGGGACTAATTCTTTCTGGCACAACCCCATCAGTAGAAATGATGTCTTCTCTACCTAGTGATCTCAGTAGCGACTGTACCGTGTACATGGTGTGTTTCCTCCACTGCCATAAATACAACAACTGAGAAAATGTCATCATTAGGAATGGATTTTATTTTATGCTTTTATAGAAAATGTACAGTGTGCCACTAACCTTAGGTTTTAAAGGACAAGGGAAGTTAAAATAAAGAAGTAGGTAGAAATGTTGTACATGATGTTTTGTGCTTGTGTACCAGCCCAAGGCAACCACAGCCCTTTAGCAGTAAAGATCTGTCTACCCAGTAGATGCCCCAGTAGCTCCCCATCTTCTTTTCTGATTCTGATTCACTGATTCACATGCTCTGTGCTGCTGTCACTTACTGAGCTTAGGGACCCACTCACAATATACAGTACACATAGAAGAGAAATGTCACAATATAAGGCTGATTAGTCATTAATATGGATAATTACTACATGGCAACACAGAAACAGTGTAATTGGCATAAGTGTTTAATATCCTACCCCATAGAATTAGCTTATATTACAGACAAACCTCATTTTCTGCTGGATAATTAGTGACAACCCCTAAGCTTAGCTTCTCAACAGCTGCTCAGAGCCCACTGAGCATGTGAGTGTCACAGATACTTTCCAAGATGGTGACCCCCTGTGACAAGTCCTGGATCATTGCTGCTATTGACAAGCTGAAACTTTAGGCTTAAGTTCACTATATAAAACATGAGATTTTTAGGGTTTCCTACTCCTTTAAGGTTTTCAGTGACCATGTTGACTTTATTTATTACTTTTTTCATCCACAAACATATAGTGACACATTTAATATTAGTGGCACACTGTGTGGTACCAGGCTATTCCTTTCAGTAGACCTCACGCATCTCAGATAAGAATGTTATCAGGACTGGCTGTCTTACAGTCGAAATTTTCACATAATAAATCATTAGCAGAACCATCCGAGTTCATTGATCCAGAACAGCAATTTTCCGGCATTAAGTAGATGCACTAACTTCGATTATCCAGTGGCGTGTCCTCTGATAATAAGTGTCTGAGATTCACAGGTTCCGTTGACAATCCTGCTCAACTTGTTCCTAGCTGTTATTTTGCATTTTAATTTTCTGAAATATCCGATATTTTCTTCAAGTGCCCCTCCAATGTGGACTTTGGTAAAGGAATATCATCACTGCGTGTAATTAAACATTAACCAAGTTGCTGTTTTGGGTATGCGGTTAAAAGTTTTATTGTGGGTCTGATATTTGTCTGAATCCTACTGTAGTGCAATTTGTACACCACTAAAGGCAATAAGCGAATGTCAGCTGCAAGTTTGTTATCCCCCCCCAAAGTGCAAAAAACAAACACACATTCTTGTCCAGAAATTGACAAGCTACAATTGCACATGCAGAAGTCAGGCACACTATATCAAAGGCATAAGGATTTGTGCACAAATGCGTACATGGGGCAGCATGCGGGTGAAAAAGGGAGTATATTTATATGCCTTTCAATTGCATGTCACTGATTTGTTTCAACTTTATGCTCAGTGTAATACGCAAAGGGAGCCCTGTACTTATTATATGGTCAAGACAACTTTTAAATACATGGCTCCTTCCTTATTCCAGAGCTCAGTGCATCTTGCACTTCATACACCTAAGTTGCTGCAACTGGCAAAAATGAGCAGGGCATAAGGTAGATAAATGCTCATAGGCATAGGAGAGGTGTGTATGGCCATGGTTGTGCATTCATATTAGTGGCTAGTGCTGTCTGTAGTGCAATAATATAACTAATACAGTAGATTAAATGCATGTACCTTTCCAACTCATGGGGGCCGATTTACTAAATTCACCTGAATAGATCGAAGTTCGATCAAATTCAAATGCTAAATATCGAGGAAAATCAAATATTTTTTGGGTGAATTTAGTAAATCTGCCCCTTAGAATTCCCAGAGTCATAACCTCCTACAAATGGGGTCAAAGAAATACTACCAACCAATCTACCAACCCATGAAATGTCACGTATAGAATATATATATAGTTACCATTGAAGCCACATATTATATATATATATATATATATAAGGCGTAGAGTACATAGTAATATAAAGAACCATTGCAGAAGGAGATGGCCAATTAAAAATGTTCACTGATATTTCTGCCATCCATTATAGCTCTGGTTTCTGTTTTACTCATACAGGTGCACACAAAGACGTTTGAAACTTCAGCACGGGTGCAAAGAGACCCTGTCCACTCTATATAATACAGTTATATGGAGTGGACAGGGTCTCTACCTTGCATTACTGGTCCCCACCAGGACTATTGTAAATATTGCGTCTAGCCCCATTAGTGCAAGATGTTGGCTCAAGGCTTTATCTACTTTCAGTGGGTATTCAGATGTCTATTACTCTCCCAGTTCAGTTAATTTAGCCCTTTACTTAAATCAGAACAGATGTAAAAATAATTACTGGGTATGAAAGGGTTGGGGTCTTTGTCCTGGGATTAATGTTGTTGTAGAATATTGGACACTTGGTCTTTATTGTGTTGGCTCTAGTTCCAAATGTATTAGAGTTACTTTATTACTGGGTTGGCAGTAAGGAATTCAGCCATTTTTTTTCATAGGTCATGTAATCAGCCTTCTACTATCAGAGCTGGGAAAAATAGTTTATGTGACCAAAGTAATACTACCTTGCTTGCTTGCCCCCTGTAGCTCTCTCCCTCACTCCTCTGTCACTATCCTTCCTATTCTTCCCCCCATTCAACTGTGCCCATGGCACATGCTTCTTCTGCCAATCCCTAGTTTCAGTCCTGTCTGCTACATTGACCTATGCAGAATGTAACGCTAGGCAAAGCACAAATAGTTAAGGTCCAGCTAAACGTATGAACATGAGTTACATTGGACTCACACTTCAGGATCAGGGCCCTCGCTAAGTGGAAGATTCCAATCAGATTATTTAGTGTAACTGCAACTCAGTGAACTCACAGGCTATTTTGCTATAAAATTAGTAAAGATGGACACCTGGAGATTCTTATGATGAAACCAAATAGAACAATTGATTTTTACAAGACAAATAACCCCAGGTTACTCACATATGAGGATGGTATAACAAGTCACAGATGAGGGTAGATAGATCAAGATGACTCAGCATTTCATAGACTGTCACTCCCATAAGGCATAGTAGTCAAGTGTACATCAATTCCCTCAGGCAATATGTCTTTAAATGGTCCGGATCCCTTTCAGTGGAATGGTCAGGGAGACAAAGTCTAAAGCCTAACACCCCTATCTGCTGAGGTCCCTTCACTAAAGGCATATGGGGAAGCCTTGTGAGAAGCTACTCCCTGCCTGCCATTATCCTTGATGGAGCACACAGCTGCTCTTTATATGTAAAGCTGACTATCTTACTCTCCTAGAGAGTCTATTAAATGAAACTACCTTGTGCTTGCTAACCTCATTCACAGGATTCCCTGGTCCACGACTCTATCTCTAAAGGTACAAGTCCCTTTAGGGCATGTGGACTTACTGGGCCTTGGTGATCCCAGGCTCAATGGAGCACATCCAGATGGTAAGGACCCCAGCAGCCAAAGAGGAAGCTGTGTGGCAGGAAGTGGTCATTACACTCCTGGCTACAGCTACTGGATATTAACACAAATTGTAACATAAGCTTTTGCCTAGTGACAGAGATCAGGGACTTAACTCCATAGGTGCCAAGTAGAAACCTATGGGTCCCTACATATATATATATGAGAGAGAGAGAGAGAGAGTGTGTGTGTGTGAGTGTGTGAACTCAATGTCTTCATCCATTTTACTAGTGGAAATTCCATACAAAAATTACATTATATTGAAGAGTCACTGATGCCGTTGTTTTTTTTCTTGCCAAGTAAAACAATGACGCTCCTTTGTCTAACTTGCTCTTTGTTCAAAGGTTATTCCTTGATTTACCATTTTATTTTCATTTTATTTGTTTCCTGCTCATTGAAAATCTTACTAAAGTCTTCAAAATTCACCAACATACAGTTATATCGGTACATAAATATTTCACTTTCTATTAATTTCCCCAGCATAGTTATATAAATATATATACTATGCCTCATCCTTTCCCATGTTTAATTTTAAAACACCAAGAGACACTTTGGGGCAGATTTACTAAATTCAGATGTATTCACATGAAGGATTCGAATTTTCAAAAAGATTCGAATTCGCATTTCGAATATGCAAATTAGGCAAATTTTAATTTGAATTATTCGAATATGCAAATTTAATTATATTCAAGTCGAATACTTCCTCTTTAAATTTAAATTCGATCACCTACTTTGCCAGATTAAACCTACCGAAATCATTCCCTAACATCGAATCTGAAAAATTCGATCGATCGTTTAAAAATTGTTCAAAAATTCAATTCGATTGAATTTCCCTATTCGATCATTCGATCGAATTGCGCTAAAAAAATTAGAATTTTTTTAATTTCCCACTATTCCCCCACTAATCCCTGGTCGAATTTCGAATTTTTTTGCCATTCGCAATTCGACCCTTAGTAAATCTGCCCCTTTGGGGCAAATTTACACAATTCACGTGAATGATTCGAAGTTTGATCGAATGTGATTGAATACCAATCGTACAATTTATTCGGATATTTGAATATGCAAATTTGGCCTCTTCGATCATCGAATACCGAATTATCGAATAGATCGAATGATCGGATATTCGATAATTCAATCATTCGATGATCGAAAGATTTAAAATTTTTAAATCCTTCGAATGCCTACTTCGAACCTACCGCATACCAATAGAAGCCTATGGGAAACGCCCTGCTCGAATACCATTCGTACGCTTCAATCGTTCGAATCGTACTAATTTTTCGAATTTGAATGATTTTAATTCCCTAACTATTCCCATGGTCAAATTTCGTTTTTTTTTTTCAATTCGAAATTCTGCCCCTAAATGTATGAATTTCATCTGTGTTCCAAAAAAAATCCCATGTTGTACTTTTATTTTTGTAATTTACTATTATTATTATTAGTAGTAATATTACTATATATTATATAAATAATAATATATATTTGGTTAAAAAAACACAACTAAGTATACAGACTTTAATAAAAAGAAAATTGTATTTTACAATTTGGAAATTAGAAACATTAATGATCAACTTTAAGATTTTACTATTTTATTTTTACAAACTAGAAAAGGAAGTTTGAGCACAAACTTCATGTTGGCTTGAAAAAACATGTAAACTCACTGAATTAAATCTGATTGGCTGTTGGCTCCACCCACTTTGTGTAACCTTAGTTCCTCAGTAACTAACTTTGAAAAGTTTGAAGACACTGGTATCAAACATGGCAGAAGTTTAAGGGGCAGATTTACTAAATTCACATGAAGGATTCAAAGTTCTATCGAATTTTCAAAAAGATTAGAATATTTCCTATTCGGTCGTTCGATCAACCGAATTGCGGTAAAATCCTTCGAATTTGATTTTACTTCCCTGCCTATTCACATGGTCGAATTTCGAATTTTTTTCAATTCGAAATTCGACCCTTAGTAAATGTACCCCTTAATGTCCCCATTAAAATTAATGATATAAATATGATAATGCCACACACTATTTTAAAACCTTGAATTATTGTCACCCAGTGACTAACTATGCAAAGTTTGGGGACCCTAGCATAAATAGCATGAGAATGGCAGCATCTGATTGGTTGTTGATGGCTCTGCCCCAAATCTAAAACTGCAGTGACCAACTGTGAAGTGTTTGGGTCCCCTGGCGTTATTACTGTGCAGCAGGTTTAGGGCCGCCATTAGAAATCACGGGTCCCCGCACAACAACATTTTTGGGGCCCTGCCCATGCTGACACCTAAGTCCCACCCCTGATCCCGCCTACTCCACATCAAAGACCACATAGATATCAGCACTAAAAATGTAACCCCCCCCACACATATTGATGGTCACAGCTCCCTTATAAGTTAAAAAAAAAACATTGGCGCCAGGACCCCCCTTACAAGTTAAAACAAAATTGGGGCCCCAAAAAATATATAAAAAAAAAAAACATTGGTGCCAGGGCCCCCCTAATAAGTTAAAAAAAATGGGGCCCCAAAGAATTTGTTTTTTTTTTTAAAAAAAACATTGGTGCAAGAAGCCCCAAAGAATATTTTTTAATAACCATTGGTGCCAGGGCCCCCCTCACAAATTAAAAAAAATTGGGCTCCAAAAAATATTTTTTAAAAATATTGGTGCAGGGGCCTATAGAGTATTAAAATAAAACATTGGTGGTCAGGGGATTTAAAAATCAGTAGAATTGAACTCGTGGCTTCAGGACTTCAGTTATAGCTGTTTTCATGACTTTGGTTCTTTTCGCCGCTTCAGGACATCAGTGTCGACTCCCCCCCTTCACCCCCTGGCCCGGGACACGTCCCCCCTGTCCCCCCCTGATGGCGGGCCTGAGCAGGTTCAATTTCCCCATTTAAAGTCAACAGTAACATCAGATTGGCAGTTGATAACTCAGCCCACTTTCACTAACAGTTTTGAACAACAGTCACCCAGTGACTAACTCTGCAAAGTTTGGCGATCCTGGTATTAACATTTAAAGAACAGCAGCTATTACATTTAAACCAATGAAAGTCTATAGGTGAAATCTGATTGGCTGCTGGTGGCTCTGCCCACCTTTCTAAAATTGAGACATAGTTACCTAGTGCAAATTTTTGGCGACCCTGAGAATGTCAGCAGTAAAGATTTTCCCTCTGAAATTAATGAAAGAAATCTGATTGGCTGTTTGTAGCTCCGCTCAATTTTGGGCATCCTACATATACTGCCTTTTTATTTTGGTTGACCCCATGTGATTCAAGTTTGGTGAGTGCAGCTTCAAAGATCTAACAATGGCAGCAGTTTCAATTTCCCCATTAAAGTCAGTGGGTGAAATTTGATTGGCTATCATTGACTCCTCCTCCTTTTTTGCATCCAACAAATGCTGAGGTTTCCTTCAGGTAGACCACATGATGCGATTCAAGTTTGGTGAGTGTGACTTCAAGGCTTCAAGGAAAAGTCGCCAGGCGACGGATCGCCCCCGAATCTCCCCGTCTGGACTAAGCCCAAAGCTGTAAGAGTAGCAGCAGTTTGAAAATCTTCCCTGTCAAAGTCAATAGAAAAATTGTTCGGAGTCCCGACCCAAAAAGAGGACAGGATCACTTAGAAACAGTGGCGTAACTACCAGGGGTGCAGAGGGTGCAATTGCACCAGGGCCCCCACCCCCTTGGGGCCCATCAGAGCTCCGATAATGGTTATGGCAGGCGGTTATAGAGGTAAGGGCCCCACAGGGGGGCCCAGGTGCCCATCTTGCACCAGGGTCCACCAGGGAGTAGTTACGCCACTGCTTAGAAAAGCACAAGCAACCTGCTCCCCTGTAGGACAAAGAAGTGTAGAGAGTTTGGGTGCTGCACCCCTAAAACTGGAGGAGGAGAAGAGGTTACAAAATGGGATCGCGAATAAAAACAGAAGAATCAGCTATGAAGTTGAAGAACAATATGTTTTTATTGATTTTTGATTTTCTATGCAGGATGCTGCCACTTTACAGAACAATGTTGATAAACGCAAGGTTATGGGCTTTGGTAGGAATAACATAACTGCAAGTTATACACTAAATGGCTGTGTGTTGGGGGAATCCATAATTGAAAAGGATGTGTAACTCTACACAGTCATTCAATGGTGCAGCTTTACTTTACTTTAAGGGTGATGTGACTAACTCTAGCAAAAATTTGCCCGCGTGATGTCATTTTTACTAATGAAGGCAGGCGACCTTTGATAGCAAAGGAGAGGTACGCTAGCGAATGTTCGCTCTTGCGAATGAGCATAACTCCGCCAATTCACTAAGATCCAGATATTACTGAACGTTACCTCTTGCACCAGACTTCACCACTTCAGACCAGGCAAAGTGCAATAGAGTAGATAGGAGTTCGTCAAAATCCCCCCATTAACGACAACAGCAAATAAAGTATATAAAAAGGCATAAAAATCACATTATCTGAAGGGAACATAATAAAACATAATTTATCCTCTTAATAGGCCCCTGGTAAGGCCTCCCCTTGTTCCACTCACTGGCTAGTTCCACTTGGGTGGGACAATTAGATCCACAAATTGGTGACCTTGCCAAATGAGTAAATCTTATGTATGACATAGCTGTTTGGGTCAAAACCAGGCAGGGTACTACCCTATTCGCAATATTTGTCTGGCTCACACTTTTATCCCCTTAAGTCCGAATCCCCATATCTAAAATAAGCCATCTTCAAGTTCACCATAGAACTTGTGGACACTGAAATAGATATGATTTAATTCACGGACACCAAGTGAAGGGCATCTTGAAGTTAAAAAAACTATTGGTGGCCAGGTCCCACCAGAAGTGAACTCAACTGAAAATCACGAGCGCAAACACCACACCGGTTCCTGCAGATCATTGAACAGCTCAGTTATAGTGATGAACTACATCAACTGCACTGTTATTTTTATTCTCTAATCCTCCCATTACATTAGTGATGAATAAATGATATAGTTCCAAGAATTTTAAGCACCCGTTAACATATTAACAAATATAACATTGGCACAGGATACTGATTTCTGTATGGAATGGAATTCTGTACTTCACAGCAGACAACTCAGTGACAAAAAAAACGGTTTCATAATGGTTTTATGTCTTCTTGACATAGAAGTAGAACTATAAAGGCTTGTCTCAGTTTTGTATAGGGCTAAATTCAGTCTAATGCAGCAGTATTATTAGCTGGCCGGCAGTGGCCGTCAATGGCCTTACTGGCTCACTGAGCAGGTCCTGCTCACCGGGTACTGTACAAACTAGTCATGTGTGGGCCGACCCTCAGGACCTGTGGGTGTACCAGCAGGCCAGGTGGGTTTGGGCAAAATTCCACAAAACCTTCATGGGCCACAGGAGGGTGCCAGCTAAAATGTACTATGCACCCACCCACCCTGCCCGCAACTTTGGTTGTTGGCCAAAAGTCCATGTATGTACTTTTGCTTATAGGCATAATGTGTACAGTGTATGATTGTCCCAGAGGATGATGACAAGTTCCTGCCACACCTCAGTATAGTGCTGGGTATAGGATGGGTCTTCCTCTTTCCCCTGCCACTCCAGTAGGGGTTGAGTGGTAATGGGAGCCTGGAGCTTAGCTCCCAGTAAAAGGAAAGCATTGCTGAAGTCAAGGACACAGGGATTCTGTTAGTGAGGTGAAATCAGGACATGGTAGTTCTCTGTAAAGCACTTTCTAGGAAAGTGAGCAAGATAGAACTAGTTTAGCAAGAGCAGCCTGACTCCAACTTGGAGGGATAACAAGGGGGTAGCTCTCCTCTCAGGCAAGACTGGCCTGTAGTGTAGGGATCACAGTGTAATAGGTATTTAGAATCAGTTATTTCCTTTATTCGACGTGTGAGGATCTAGGTCACGGTACAGAGGGTGTGGGTGTGGTTGGGCAGCTTGCCGCCGCCCTAGACCCAGCACAAGTGAGTTGTAGTTGCACTACACCATTCCTTCAGCCTTTCAAGTACCAACGGCCAATGCTTTGGAGAGAGGCTTAAAGGGCAAGGAAAGGCAAAGACATAAAATCCCATTTTTACTTTCTTTAATGAAAAAGAAATCTATCTTCAATATACTTTAATTAAAAAATGTGTACCGTTTTTATAAGAAACCTGACTGTATGCAGTGAAATTCTCCCTTCATTTAGTGCTGTGGATAGGAATTGTCAGACAGTCCCTAACTTCTGGCAGGGAAACTATCATACTTATGAACAGCAGGGGGAGCCCCCGCCTTACTTACCAGCCATGCAGAACTCAAGCAGCTTTGTTTTTTGATCATTTATGAGGATCCCTAACCTTAGCCCAGACCACACTGAGCATGTGTATGTAGTCTAGTCTTGCAAAGATGTATAACAAAGTTACAAGATGACAGCCCCCTGTGGCCAACTTTGAAAGCATAAATCATTTGTTTGATTAGACTTGTGGTGCAGTAAGTTCATGTTTATGTTTAGTATACAAAATACAGCATTTCTACCCTTATTCTATTTTACACTTTCCTTGTCCTTTAATGTTTGGATGAATTACGAAATTAAATTGTATATATACAGCATATTGTGAGTCTATCCTTAAGTTCAGGTAAGTGACAGCAGTCAAGAGCCTGTGCTGTGAATCAGCAGAAAGTTATTGGAACATCTTTAAAGGTCCAAATCTTCATTGATAAAAGACTGATAAAACACTTGCAGATGGACTCATTCCTTTATGTGGAAATGGAACATTATGGTAGCTTATCATATCCTCATATCCATAACAGCTTTAATCACTGTTCAGGGATGATTTTGGCATATTCTTCCAGGCTTGTGTTGCAGTAAGTTCATGTTTGTGTTAAGTATACAAAATACAGCATTTCTAGCCTTATTCTATTTTACACTTTCCTTGCCCTTTAAAGGAGAATTCAACCCTGCTGGCGCTAAAACCCCTCCCACTTCGAGTGCATGCCCAGTAGTACCAACCGGCAAATGCGTCCTACTGCTCATGCGCCGCAAACTCCATCGGGACAACAAAGAAGACGGTACAGCAGAAGATGGAGCCCGTAAACCTTCCACTTTGGGGCAATTTACACGTTAAGTGCAATAGCCAAGTCGGATGCAACGGGAACAAGGTAAATAATAGGAAGTCAGATGGTGTCGCATGGTTGACTGTCGGATGCAGACGTAGCATGCAG
Source organism: Xenopus borealis (assembly GCA_024363595.1). Taxonomy (NCBI): domain Eukaryota; kingdom Metazoa; phylum Chordata; class Amphibia; order Anura; family Pipidae; genus Xenopus; species Xenopus borealis. Next base: position 113,508,222 of record CM044438.1, read on the forward strand.
CATTTGCATCCAACAGTTGTGTTGCATCGGATCAACCCTGCAACACCATGTGACTTCTCCCCAGGCGAATAATAATAATCACTACTGATATAGTCTAGCCTAGATGTGGTTACATGGGCTACTGGGGGAACAAATCAGTGGTGACATTGAGCATACACTGATCACACACCTCCCAACTGTTCCGTTTGTAGAGGGACAGTCCCTCTTTTGACAGCTCAACCCGCAGTCCCTCGTTTGTAGTGGAAAGTCCTGTTTTTCTCTGCACTGAACTGCCAGAAAAAGAAACAACGTTTCTAACTTAATTGACTTTGGGCATAGAGCCCAGAACAGGTACAGCAGCAGATAAGAAACTTTTGTAACAATTTTATAGGCAATTGTAACAATTTAAGATAACAGGTCCCTTGGAAAACTTATTCACCTTCATTAGCAAAACTGTAATAACTGAAAAAAATATACCTGAAAAAAATAACCTGCCAAATGTTGTAAAATAAAAAAAAATCCCCGCAACACGCTCGACAACTTTTTTGTCCCTCTTTTTATTTCCAAAATGTTGGGAGGTATGAATCAGCTGAACTATGGAATGGAAGGAAAATAAGAACAAGGCTACACATATCCAGGATGACACCCATGCACTTTGCACCTAATGAAGAATCCAGCAGAATTGATGCCATTTCTGCCCACATTGTTTTGGGGGGGGGGGGGGAAGATGTATCAGTTTGCATGTGATTTACCAATGCCTTTGTAATTAGCATCTATGGATGTTATTATGACATTATGTGCAGGGTATAGCACGTAATTTAGTGTTTGTCCACCTTCACTCTATTGGTCAAAACATATGGTGCTTTGCAGGCATTTAGGACATTGCAGAGTTAAAAGCACCAATGACATATTGTGATTGAGGGAGATACTACAGAGAAGGAGTCAACATTGAAGTAGTTTTCCATTCTTCCTGAAGCCACGAGTTCAATTCTACTGACACAATGTGGGTTTTTTTTTTCTAATCCCCTGGCCACCAATGTTTTATTTTAATACTCTATAGGCCCCTGCACCAATTTTTTTTTATTTTTTTGGGGCTTCGTTTTTTTTTTTACTTGAAGGGGGGCTCCTGCGGCCAAGGTTTTTTAAAAAAAAATATTTTTGGGACCCCAATTTTTTTTTAATTTGTAAGGGGGGCCCTGGTGCCAATTTTTTTTTGAACTTATAAGGGAGCCCTGTCCATCAATATGTGTGTGGGGGGTTACTTTTTTAGCACTTATATCTGGTCTTTTAACTAAGGTGGGGCTTGGTTGCCAGGGTGGGCAGGGACAGGGCCCCCAGAAAATTTTGTTGTGTGTGATTTCTAATGCCGGCCCTGGAGATGGGACAGTCAGGTTGGCAAAGTTAGAGTGTCAGAGAGTCAGGCTTAGGAACTTCAACTAACAATTATATACAAAACAAACCTCTCAGCAATAATTGATCAACATGACCTATAGGTAACATTTAATGTACATTCATATGTTATAAAGTCATTTTTTAGTGTCAGTATCACTTTAAGAAGTACGTGGCACTACCATCTACTGTGGCAATTGCATAGTCAAAACATGCAGCATTCACGGCAGCAAGGCAAAAATATTCCTTGCCCTGGGTTAGAAAAGAGAGGACACGAATGAGTAACTATGCAGGAAGGATCAGGCCATGCTACAGGACGGCTAAAGGGGTGACAACTAGTGATGGGTGAATCTGGGGTGTTTCACTTTTCTGAATTTTTCGTGAAATGCCGCCGGCATCTCGTTTTGAAAACTGGCATCTGTTTTTTTGACGCTGGCGAATTTTCGAGGGCATTTCGCAAATGTATTTGCCGGTGGCAAATCTCAGGAATTTGTTGCAAATTTGCACCAGGCGAATAAATTCACCCATCGTTACTGACAACAAAATGTGATACCCCGCAATAAAACTTGCATGAATTATATACCCAATGTTCACATGGCACCTGTTTTTTTCACGTATGTTTTTTTGCTCTGCTGCAGGATTGGGGGGCGAAGCAAAATGCAGAAATAGTCGGGGACCAACTAACTCTTCCCGCCTACCTTACCAGTGTGGGAGAAGGAAGGCAGGTCAAAAGCATGTCTGGGTGCTCTATGGAGGGTTGACTAGGTTCTGATAAAAAATAAAAATAAATGAGAAGAAACAACCATGGTGTTTCAACTGATAGAAACTGGTGCAACATAAACATTATTTATAAAGTGCCAAGAAAACATAATAAACATGCATATAGAATACAGCATATAGCATATTGGGTATAGATTTATTGGCAGTCATTATATGAAACAAATAGGAATTTGGACACAAGTTAAAGCATATCTAAACCTTTAAACTACATTAACTTGGAGTTCTAGTCTAAGCACTTTGCAATTGACTTTACTTTAAAGATATTAGGGCATATGTAGGGCAATATGTATTGCTAATATAACTCATTTTATTACAACAGCACCACCAGCTGATATGTTTCTGATCATAATCTAGTTGAGGAACTCAGGGGGTCCCAGGAAATTTTGATGTACGGGTCCCGGGATTTGTGATGGTGGCCCTGAACTTGACATACAGCTAAACTCCTTCCTTCATCAATTCACTGAGACAGATTAGCGAGCTTCAGTTTTATTAACAAAGGGACATGTGTGAAACTGGGGAAACAGAAAATAGATTAGTGAAGCAGTATAGTATATCATAACATAGCAAGTACATTAAAGGAACAGAAAAAATGTATTTTAAAGGAATGACAATATACTATACTATTGTCCTGCACTGGTAAAAATGGTGGCTTTGCTTCAGAAAACAACTATAATAGTTCATATAAACAAGCTGCTATGTAGCCATGAGTAGATGCTCTGTAGATAAGAGACTGGTTCTGCAGAATCCCATTGTATATTACAGAGCTTATCTGTTATCTGCTTTGCACCCTGTGCCTTTTCTCCTTTTTCATTCCTTTTTCTCCTTTGAACACTGTGTACAGTATACAAGGAAACCAAAATATATATGGATGCATAAAGAATGTCAGACATGTGTGCAAGTAAGGCCTACAGTATATCAGTGCTGTCCAACTGGCAAATTCAGCCCCAACCCCCCTTTGTGTGGCCCCCACATAAAAGTCTGCCTGCTGTGACTGTTTACCTTATTGATTTAAAAGGTATCAGTACTGAGATTAACTGGTCCCTGCATTGTTTACACCTCCTGCATTGTTCATACCTGTAACACCTCTGTTGTTCACACCTCTAATACCCTGTACTGTTTACACCTCAGACCCAGTCTGAAACTGCCCAAAATGTTCACACTCATACAAAATGCTCGAGGGGCACCAGCATTGTGTCACTAAATGTAGTACAGCATGCTCCCTGTGTGTGCCATACTCTGCTGCCCTATGCACCATATGTGCACCATACTCTGCCTGCCCTATGCTCCCTGTGTGCTATACTGTGCCTGCCCTATACTCTCTGTGTGCACCATACTCTGCCTACCCTATGCTCCCTGTGTGTGACACGCTCTGCTTGCCCTGTGCTCCCTGTGTGTGCCATAATGTGCCTGCCCTATGCTCCCTGTGTGCTTACTGTGTCTGCCCTATACTCCCTGTGTGTGCCATTTTCTGCCTGCCCTATGCTCCCTGTGTGTGCTATACTCTGCCTGCCCTGTTTGTGTCATACTCTGCCTGCCCTATGCTCCCTTTGTGTGCCATACTCTGCCTAACCTATGCTCCATGTGTATCATACTCTGCCTTCCCTATGCTCCCTGTGTGTGCATTACTCTGCCTGCCATATGCCCCGTGTGTGTGCAGTACTCTGCCAGTCCTATGCTCCCTGTGTGTTTCATAATCTGCCTTCCCCTGTGTGTGTGCCATACTCAAGCTGCCCTGTGTGTGACATACTCTGCCTTCCATATGCTCCCTGTGCATGACCTACTCTGTCTACGATATGCCCTGTGTGTGTGTGTCATACTCTGCCAGTCCTATGCTCCATGTGTGTGCCCTACTCTGCCTACCATATGCCCCATGTGTGTGAGCCATACTGTGCCAGTCCTATGCTCCCTATGTGTGTCATACTCTGCCTTCCCTATGCCCCCTGTGTGTGTCATACTCTGCCTGCTCTATGCTCCCTGTGTGCGCCTACTCCAGGCCATGCGTGTATGGAAGCACGCATGCACTAATGCCAGAGTGGCACGCATGTGCAAAAGTATGCACAGTGAGAAAATTCTGGCACATATGCGAAGGTCTTGCCACCCTCCTATTTAATTCATTCAGATATTTATTATGTTAAAGTTACATAACTAAATATAGCAATACACATTTTTTCATAAATTGATATTTAAGTAATATTTTCAATGGAAGAGAATGCTAACAATGTTTTTATGTATGCAGATCATAATTGGACAACATCACTCAAAGCAGACCTCGCATTAATAAAGTATGGGCACTCCTGGAGTAAGGCAAGTGATATGATGGAGCAGCGAAGATATATTTAATGCTACTAATTGACACAGCTAAGTAATTTAAGAAGTACTTATGTAGAGGTATATACCTATATGCCCTTCCACCATAACTGCAATTTCTTTCCCCTGACTTACCTTCAAAAACTTGTGATGCCGCACACACTGTGACACTATTCATAAAATAGTAACAGGCAAATTAACTCATCTATTTATATATTAATCCAGTTGACATTCAAATTAGAGTGGAAATACTCTAACAGCATGCTTTGCATAGTCCTGTAATACAAACTGTTCTGCTGACAGCTTTCAGTGATTGATTTATTTCCAATTTCATGTGCTAAACCCAACTTGCATCTATTGTAGGAGAAAATAAGAAAAGCATGGGCAAAGGGGTCATACTTATACAAATTACCAGCCACAGCCCTCTGCAGAGACATCCAGAACCTAACCAACAAATGCCAAAATACATAAGATCTCGTATCATCTTGTTAGGTCATCATTTGAGTGTTAGTGGTACTGCACATGCTCAGTGTGCTCTGGACTTCTAATAGGATGCTAAGCTTAGGGGTCATTGGAAACCATCAAGAAAAGTGTCAGAAAACAAGTTTACATTAGAAGCTGATGCTGAATTCTGATGCACAGGCTTCTAGGCTGCTATTTAAAGGGCAAGGAAAGGCAAAGAAATACAATCCCATTTTTACTTTCTTTAATGAAAAATAAATCTATCTCCAATATACTTTAATTAAAAAAATGTGTACCGTTTTTATAAGAAACCTGACTGTATGCAGTGAAATTCTCCCTTCATTTAGTGCTGGGGATAGGAATTGTCAGACAGTCCCTAACTTCTGGCAGGGAAACAAGGAAACAATCATACTTATGAACAGCAGGGGGAGCCCCTGCCTTACCTACCAGCCATGCATAACTCCAGCAGCTTTGTTATTTGATCATTTATGATGATCCCTAAGAAGCCCAGACCACACTGAGCATGTGTATGTAGTCTAGTCTTGCAAAGATGTATAACAAAGTTACAAGATGACAGCCCCCTGTGGCCAACTTTGAAAGCATAAATCATTTGTTTGATTAGACTTGTGGTGCAGTAAGTTCATGTTTATGTTTAGTATACAAAATACAGCATTTCTATTCTATTTTACACTTTTCTTGTCCTTTAATGTTTGGATGAATTACGAAATTAAATTGTATATATACAGCATATTGTGAGTCTATCCTTAAATTCAGGTAAGTGACAGCAGTCAAGAGCCTGTGCTGTGAATCAGCAGAAAGTTATTGGAACATCTTTAAAGGTCCAAATCTTCATTGATAAAAGACTGATAAAACACTTGCAGATGGACTCATTCCTTTATGTGGAAATGGAACATTATGGTAGCTTATCATATCCTCATATCCATAACAGCTTTAATCACTGTTCAGGGATGATTTTGGCATATTCTTCCAGGTTAATTTGTATCTTATTATTCAGATCCATCAGGTGCCCCTTTATTTGCAAATTAACACCCCAGATTTTCAGATGGATTGAGTTCAAGTCTGACTTGACATTGTAGGACATTGTCCTTATTGCTCAAAGGCTATGTCACCCAATATTTTGGTTTTAGCAGTGTGAACCAGGGCCTCTTTCATTAGTTCCATACTGGCATACATTGTTTCTTAAAGGGAAACTGTCATGGGAAAACATGTTTTTTTTTTGTTTTGTTTTTAAACACATCAGTTAATAGTGCTGCTCCAGCAGACTTCTGCACTGAAATCCATTTCTCAAAAGAGCAAACAGATTTTTTTATATTCAGTTTTGAAATTTTACATGGGGCTAGCCATTTTGTCAATTTCCCAGCTGCCCCTGGTCATGTGACTTGTGTAAGCACTTTAGGAGGGAACTGCTTTCTGGCAGGCTGTTGTTTTTCTTTCTCAATGTAACTGAATAGTACGCAGTGGGACATGGGTTTTACTATTGAGTGCTGTTCTTAGATCTACCAGGCAGCTGTTATCATGTGTTAGGGAGCTGTTATCTGGTTACCTTCCCATTGTTCTGTTGTTAGGCTGCTGGGTGGGGGAAAGGGAGGGGGTGATATCACTCCAACTTGCAGTACAGCAGTTGAAGTTTATCAGAGCACAAGTCACATGATTTGGGGCAACTGGGAAATTGACAAAATGTCTAGCCCCATGTCACATTTAAAAATGAAATATAAAAAAATCTGTTTGCTCTTTTGAGAAATGGATTTCAGTGCGGAATTCTTCTGGAACAGCATTATTAACTGATGCATTTTGAAAAAAAAAAATTTTTCCCATGACAGGATCCCTTTAAACAAGAACATTTGGCAAAAGTTAATCAGCAGCACAATGATCCCAAAAAGGAGACAGAGTTACGTGGTCTGGCCCAAGAACAATCCCCTCCAATGGAGTCAAGCTGGCCATAGACACAACGATCCGATTGAACGAATCGAGGATTCTTACGATTTTCAGACCGTGTGGAGAGTCCCGGCATTTTTCGTCCGGCTGAGATGGGTCGGTAGGTCGATCAGACAGGTTAGTAAATTTCCGTCGGCTGCCGATAATATCTCTGCGTGTATTGCTGATTGTATGATTCTCAGTGGGAGACTGTCACTGTGTCGGACACAACTTTCGTACGATCCCTGTAGGGGCAGAACATCGGCTGATCTGTGCTTTTACTACTTTATTTGATATGACGGTTAGTGGCAGTTCGGGAGATGGGGAAGTCTGATCATACCATGATTGGTACGATCGGATCTTTGTGTCGATGGCCAGCTTTAGAAGGACCAGGGAACATACACAGCAATATGTGTAGGTATGTGTTTGGGGTGGAATTTTGCACGACTTACTGACCTTACACCTACACATTAGCAAATAAGCTTCTCAGTGGACAAAAATTTAGGCTGGATTTAAAATAATTACTATGTTTTATTTCTTACAGGATGTTTTTTCCTATACATTAGCTCAACGTTTGTATACTATACAATAACAATCAAGTTGTTCTAACCAATGGGAACTGATTCTTGCTATAACAGCAAGGTTTCCATTCTCTTTTTAGGCGTGCTGAAATGAACAGGAAAGACGCCTGCTGTGCATCTAACTATAACTCGAATGTTATCTACATAAACAGGCAGCAAAAGAAGCAAACCAAACCAAACATATCATATATCATATAGCTAATATGGGAACAGCTGGAGAACAGTTATATGTTTAACTATGTGTCCAATAACGTTTATACTAATAACCATCTCTACTAATAACACACCATTTATACTAATAACACGAATAACCATTTATACTAATAACACACAACCATCACACAGAGTGGAGACTTGTTGTTGCACACTTAGGTGTTGTTTTATAAAAATGTGAGATTAGAGCCAGTATAAATAAATGTACCACCTTCAGGGAGGTTAGCAGAAAGTGATGGACTTTTAACATGCAAAGTATAATTTTCATACACATATCCCCATGATTTTTTGTGGTGTTTTATCCCAGAATTGTAAGGTAATTGTGGGCACATGGGGAATTGCATCCACTGCAGTTGTGCTCAGTCCGACAAAGTGAATGTGCTCAGACCTGGGCTGGCAATCTGTGGGTTTGGGCAAATGCCCAATGGGCCACGTGCTTTAAAATGTAAATGGGCTGCTTTAGAAATGTAAATAGCCAGCCACAGCTAAGCCAATGCCTGCATTTGTTAGTACTCATACCTGTACTGGCATATGGGAGGGAACCAGGAATTCTGACCAACTTCAGTTAGTAATATTAGAGTTGCTTGCTATATACCCAATCCCTTATGCTTATAATAGGTATGTTGGCAACAGGAGGATCTGTGATCAGAACAATCACTGTCTGTATATGGAACACTGTGATATGTAGCATTAATTGCATGCAGGGCTGCCATTAGAAATCATGGGGCCCCATAAAACAAAATTGTTGGGGCCCCTGCGCCCCACCCAAATACCCCACCCAACCACTCCACACCACAGTTAAAAGACCACACAGACATCAGCGCTAAAAATTGTAACCCCCACCACACACAAAAAGCTATTGATGGTCAGGCCCCCTTATAAGTAAAAAAAACTGTGGTGCAAGGGTCCCCCTCCACAAAAGTTTTTTTTTTTAATTAATGGTCAGGGCCCCCCTACAAGTTAAAAAAAAAATTGGTGACCAGGGCCCCCCTATAAGTTTAAAAAATAAAAAAATAAAAATTGGCGCCAGGTACCGCTATAAAAAATATTTTCCCAAAAACATTGGTGCCAGGGCCCCCCTTACAAATTAAAAAACTTGGGGCCCCAAAGAATATTAAAATAAAAAATCTTGGCACCAGGGCCCCTGTACAAGTTAAAATAAATTGGGGCAGAAGAAAATATTTTTTTTTTAAAAACTTTGTCGCCAAGGCCCCCCTTACAAGTTAAAAAAAATTGGGGCCCCAAAAAATATTAAAAAAAAAAAATTGGTGCAGGGGCCTATAGAGTATTAAAATAAAACATTGGTGGCCAGAGGATTAGAAAAAAAAACCCACATTGGTGTCAGTAGAATTGAACTCATGGCTTCAGGACTTCAGTTATAGCTGTTTTCGTGACTTCGGGTATTTTCGCCACTTCAGGACTTCAGTGTTGGCTCCTTTGTGACTTCGGGTATTTTCAGCGCTTCAGGACTTCAGTGTCGGCTCCTTTCGTGACTTCGGGTCTTTGTTAAACCCTGATGTTGTTAAAAGTCCAAATAGAAAAATACACCATCTCAAACCTGCCGAGGTCATGTAGAATTCAATGGCAGATGTCCCGTTTACAACCCAATTTCGTTCTATTATCCAAAGAATTTGTGCTGTTTGGGCAATAAACTGAAAAAGTCACCGTTTTTTTGTGTTAAATCTGAAAAAAACATATAAGTTGGATTTTTTCTTTTCCCGCACCAGAAAATTTATTGACATAAATGTGCATTGGAGTTTGATCAGAGAGTTTTTCACAAACTAGTGAGGAATTTTTGGATTTTAGTATATGACCCCCTTTAATGTCTGCCAGCATTTCCACTACTATGACATGTTTATATCCCTCTCATGATGGGCCACCTTGGCATGTACACAGCTATAAAAGCTTTCATTTCATACAAGCCTGTGCAATAAAGAGCAGGTTTCTCTTTGAGCTTGCTATTGGGGAAATCAGCCAAAAATATTTCCAACTCACAAATTCAAAAAGTGTTCAATTTTAGGTTTTAACCCTGACCCACCAACATAACACCCCATTACACATAAACCACACCTCCTATATATTCCTAGTCCTGCCCACTTTCAGGACTGCCCTGTGAAAACAAAGTCATAATTGTTTTGTTATATTTATTGTTTTTTAAAACACATCAGTTAACATTGCTTATCTAGCAGACATCTGCACTGAAATCCATTTCTCAAAAGAGCAAACTGATTTTTTTATATTTCATTTTGAAATCTGACATGGGGCTAGACATGTTGTAAATTTCCCAGCTGCCCCAAGTCATTTGATTTGTGCTATGATAAACATCAGTCACTCTTTACTGATGTACAGCAAGTTAGAGTGATATCACCCCCTCCCTTTCCCCCCAGCAGCCTAAGGGTAGTGACACATGGGCAGATTCGGGGAGATTTAGTCATTTGACGATTAATTGCCTCTTTGTCTGGGCGACAATCTCCCCGAACTGCCTTTCTGTGCCATACTGCCATATGTAAATCACTAAGAAGTATATCATGAGGCAACTTTGGAAAACAATGCGCCGCTAGTGCCATACCGCTGGCAACATTTCATTCAAGTCGGCGGTACGGCACGGGAAGGCAGTTCAGGGAGCTTGTCGCCCAGAAGAAGAGGCGATTAGTTGCCAGGTGACTAAATTTCCCAGAATCTGCCCGTGTGTCACTACCCTAACAACAGAACAATGGGAAGGTAACCAGATAACATCTCCCTAACACAAGATAACAGCTGTCTGGTAGATATAAGAACAGCACTCAATAGTAAAATCCAGGTCACACCGAGACACATTCTGTTACACTGAATGGGTCTGAGAACAGTGACATAACTAGATGTTCCTGGGCCTCACAACAAATTAATTTTAGAGCCCCCAACATATCCAGTGTTTGTCTTTTTTTTTTACCAATATATGTTGAAATTGTTCGTTAATTAGGCCCTTATGGGGCTCCCTATACTTCCAGAACTCAGGGTCTGCTTTCTCTGCAGTTACACCCCTGTCTGAGAATCACTATCCCAATGAGGTTGTGCAGCCTTTAAATCGGTATAAAACCTTTAAATACTTGTTGCTTTTATATTGTATAATCATTATGTGGGTAATATTGTTCTCAAATATGCCCTTAGCCCAATGAAGTGATATATGATTAATATGAGTATTTTTCTTTATTTTCTGTAAATAGGCCAATGAAATGTCAAGTCATTTAGCAGCAATTTGTTCCCATGCAGAAACAAAGCCTGTTTCACAGCTTGAGGTTTGTTGCCTAAAAATAATTAACTACACTAATCTGATCCATTAAAGAAGGCAGAGTTGGACTACGGTATACCTGACACAATGCATTAGGATTAGTTGGTATTAGAGAGGGAGGGATGGAGATTGGCTCAAACAGACCTGGTTCTGTGCCTCTCATGAGTCAAGCAATGGCAAAGCAAAAAGTCAAACGTGTGTATAAAGCAGCAGGGTCATAGTTTCACGTGACTGTGTTACCCATCATAACCTTATGGAATATAGCCTGCTCTAATGGGATACTGTCATGGGAGAAAATGTTTTTTTCAGTGCTGCTCCAGTAGAATTCTGTGACTGAAATCTGTTTCTCAAAAGATCAAACAGATTTAATTTTGAAATATTGTCAGTTTCCCAGCTGCCCCCAGTCAAATAACTTGTGCTCTGATAAACGTCAGTCACTCTTTACTGCAAGTTCGAGTGATATCACCACTTCCCCAGCAGCCTAACAACAGAACAATGGGAAGGTAACCAGATAACAGCTCCCTAATACAAGATAACAGCTGCCTGGTACTCAATAGTAAAATCCAGGTCCCACTGCGACACATTCAGTAACATTGAGTAGGAGAAACAACAGCCTGCCAGAAAGCAGTTCAATCATAAAGTGCTGGCTCTTTCTGAAAGCACATGACCAGGAGCAGTTTCATCAGCGAGTGCCATACCACTGGCGACATTTCTTTCAAGCCGGCGGTATGGCACAGTAAGACAGTTCGGGGAGATTGTCGCCCAGAAGAAGAGGCGATTAGTCGCTAGATGACTAAATTTCCCCGAATCTGCCCGTGTGTCACTACCCTAACAACAGAACAATGGGAAGGTAACCAGATAACAGCTCCCTAACACAATATCAAAGAATATATAGTTGAAATTGCTGTATTCCTCTTGAGACAATGTCTCTCAAGGAGGGGAAGTAACAGAGAAAAATTTATATAGTGCAGTATTTTTACAATTTATGCACCCTCACACCTTTGTGAATTAAGGTTTCTTATTCAATCACCTTGTGAATAGGTTTAAAAAACACACAGGAGTTATGTATAGTGACTCAGTTTTTTCTGTGACCACCTATATAATGACCACCTATATAATGTGCATAAAGCTGTATTAGGCAGTGAAATTAGGTTCCGATCCGACTAAACAGTATGATCCAAGGGAGTTGACCCAATCGGCAAGAGGGGGGGTCGCTCTTGGAAGAAGCCATTACTGGCGAAAGGCGTTAGCGAGATCATCTCAGGAAAAAGAACCTTGGACACTATCCCCACTAAGCACGCGAAATTCGGAGGGACGCCAACGGGCTTCACGCAACCTGGGGGACATTTTTTATTGATTGAAATGTGGCAGACGGAACTTCGCTTGTGAGTGTATTTTTTACATGTTAATTAAAAGAATTTTTATACGTTCCTACACATGTTGTTCCTGCTCTTTCTTCCCTGCAAGTGACGGAAGGAATCCTTATAGAAGATATATATTACCACGCTCGCACTAGCTCACGTCTTGTGAGTATATTGGAATACGGGGGTCACTGGGAATTAACGATCTATCGCCATCCACTCCTTTTTGGGCATACCAAGTTACGTTATAATTTCCCTTCTCCCCCCCCCCCCCTCTTGCCGATTGGGTCAACTCCCTTGGATCATACTGTTTAGTCGGATCGGAACTTAATTTCACTGCCTAATACAGCTTTATGCACATTATATAGGTGGTCACGGAAAAAACGGAGTCACTATACATAACTCCTGTGTGTTTTTTAAACCTATTCACAAGGTGATTGAATAATTCACAAAGGTGTGAGGGTGCATAAATTTTAAAAATACTGCACTATATAAATTTTTCTCTGTTACTTCCCCTCCTTGAGATACATTGTCTCAAGAGGAATACAGCAATTTCAACTATATATTCTTCGACTAACCTGAGACTGAGGAGAGTCTACGAATTGCTGGACTAGTGGGATACCAAGTTTCCTGGGATTCAATCCTGTTGTCTAACCCTAACACAATATAACAGCTGCCTGGTAGATCTAAGAACAAGACTAAATAGTAAAATCCAGGTCCCACTGAGACACATTCAGTTACATTGAGAAGGAGAAACAAAAGCCGGACAGAAAGCAGTTCCATCCTAACGTGCTGGCTCTTTCTGAAAGCACATGACCAGGCAAAATGACCTGAGATGCAACTACACACCAATAATACAACTAAAACAAAAATATACTTGCTGGTTCAGGAATGAAATGTTATATTGTAGAATGAATTATCGCAGTGTAAACAGTGTCATTTAGAAATAAAAACTACATCATAAAAATCATGACAGAATCCCTTTAATGACTTTACAGAATTTAGTGGAAAGATGACTTGAGGTTCCGATGAAGAGAACGGAATCATAAAAGTAAAAGTGTAACTGGATAGATAGCATATAGTTGTAGTGACTCCAGTCAGTAATACCAGGAGTAGTTGTTTACCTGTACATTTATAACTTTTGTTTGGTTTTTATTTAGAGGCCAAAGTCTAACATTTGCAAAGCTCTACACAGTGTATCTCAGTGCTTTATGAGACATTGGTTTCATTGTTAAACTGCGGTAGATTACAAGATTTGGAGGTCAGTCCCTTGCAGTGGATAGCTTCGGACATAGTTTATCAGATGTTATGAAATCAGTGGATGGGGCCCAACCTGAAGGTCAGTTCGGGTGAGAATGAGGGATGAACAGAGACATTGATATAAGTATAACTTTAGCAAGGTTACTTTTCCAAGCTTGAACCAAAAAGGAGGCCTAAACCCGAAATGTCTGTCAACCACTGACAAAAGGGAATAAGAAGCCTATATAATATATTGTAGTATGGATATATGTAAAGAAAATAAACATTATCTGACCAAAATCTGTGCTTTTCCCTAGTGAGTTGTGCATGTCATTAAAGGTACTTTAATGCAGGGTCGGACTGGGGGGCCGGGGCCCATTGGGACTGCTGTCCAGGGTCCCTCTCTGCCCCCCTACTGTGAAGTGTGGGCCCCCGGGGGGGGCCCATGAGGGTAGGGACCCACTGGGCCAGTCCGACCCTGTTTTAATGAACTGTAAAACTGCACTCGGTCTTCCATTCCCAGCTGGGCACTTCTGCACGTACTGATGTAGGGGAACCCTGAAGCTTTCCTTCACCCCCTTCTTCAATTGGTGCAGCACACTTGTGCCTGAACAATCAGGTGCAGACATAACTTTTATGATACAATTGCACAGTGTCCATTTTGGTGTTTGTACATTCTGGATGCAACGTCATCAATAGAATCACCTGTTTACATTTGCAATGACACTGGAATTCTGGAAATTAATGCTGCATCGTGGGAAAAAATCCATAGTGATTGTGCTCAAAATTGCACATAGTATAGTATAGGGGCTCCATGAGGCCCTAATTCATATACAATTTCAATAATTATTGGTAAAAAAAAGAAAGAACACCCTCTGGTTATGTGTTGGGCCCTAAAATGCATTTGCTGTGGGGCCCAATAACATCTAGTTATGCCACTGGCTGCAGGATGGAAATGTATTCCACATACCCTGTATTGCAATGCAAAGCGACTGCCACTTTTCTATGTCTCTGCCATAGGTTGGTTTTAGGAGATGTTAAAGGGAAACTGTCATGGGAAAACGTTTTTTTCAAAACACATCAGTTAATAGTTTTACTCCAGCAGACTTCTGGACTGAAATCCATTTCTCAAAAGAGCAAACAGATTTTTTTATATTTCATTTTGAAATCTGACATGGGGCTAGACATTTTCTCAATTTCCCAGCTGCCCCTGGTCATGTGACTTGTGCCAGCACTTTAGGAGGGAACTGCTTTCTGGCAGGCTGCTGTTTTTCCTTCTCAATGTAACGGAATAGTACGCAGTGGGACATGGGATTTTACTATTGAGTGCTGTTCTTAGATCTACCAGGCAGCTGTTATTTTGTGTTAGGGAACTGAAATCTGGTTACCTTCCCATTGTTCTGTTGTTAGGCTGCTGGAGGGGAGGGCTTGCAGTACAGCAGTAAAGAATGATTGAAGTTTATCACAGCACAAGTCACATGACTTGATGCAGCTGGGAAATTGACAATATGTCTAGGCCCATGTCAGATTTCAAAACGAAAAATAAAAAAATCTGTTTGCTCTTTTGAGAAATGGATTTCAGTGCAGAATTCTGCTGAAGCAACACTATTAACTGGTGCATTTTTTTCCCATGACAGTATCCCTTTAACATTTGCCCAGAGCCCCAGCAACAACCCTCTTACATAATTTTCTTCAGTTTGACTGTATTGCCCCCTATTCTTACACTTGTGATGCATGCTGGTAATTTATAACACCCTGTACTCCCACTGAAAAGAGGAGACAATGGTAACAATGGACCTGCAGTGACATACAATGTGGTGACACCAAGGGCAATTGCTTTGCTGACAAGGTGAGATGGAATTTGATGGGATCTGACATTAACGTTGAAGTTTCTTTGTTGTTGCTAAGGGACCTTGCCCGGTCTACAGACGACCAGCACCACCAATGCAGTAAGAGTAAATTACAGGTGTGCGGTGGACTTCATATATGAAAGTAACACATGCAGCAAGCCATTTATTGGGGCAAGGCTTATGCTGGCAAATTCGATACAAGGGATAATCAAACCAAGGACATTTGTATAAAAATACCCATTATACCCAAATGATAGCCACATCACTTGCATATATATATTGTGAGTTGCTGTTCAGCATCAACTAGAAAGCCATAGTTTAAAGGAACAGATCAGTATAAAAATAAAAACTGGGTAAATAGACAGGCTGTGCAAAATAAAAATGTTTCTAATATAGTTATTTAGGGAAAAATGTAATGTATAAAGGCTGGAGTGACTGGATGTGTAACGTAATAGCCAGAACTCCACTTCCTGCTTTGCAGCTCTCTTGGTTTCCACGGATTGGTTTCAGGCAATAACCTATCAGTGACTTGAGGGGGGCCACATGGGTCATAACGGTTTGATTTGAACAGGGATGGAACTAGGGGTTGGCAGAGTAGGCAAGTGCCTAGGGCACAAGGATTGGGGGTGACGGCTCATACCTTTAACTACTGCCTAACCCAGTCCCGTCTAAAGCCCTGTTCTCTGTGCATGCATTTAAGGGGAGGGTGGCATGCGCTGTGATGCAACGGGCAGCACTCATTTGCCACGCATGGGCCGTGACATGGCGCTCAGTCGAGGGGGCCACGCAACCTACTGGCCCGTCCCTGGGTTTGAATCTGAGCTGAATGCTTAGGATCATTTGCAAACTCACTGAACACTCACTGAAGTTATGTCTAGTTAAGGGCGAATTTGTGGTGAATTCCCGTGATTCGCTGCAGACGGATAAATTCGCGAAACTCCAGAAAAATTTCACCTGCAGAAAATTCACCGGCTTCTTGTTTTTGACGCGGGCGACCGTTTTTGTACGGAGCCCATTGTTGGTGTCCAAAAAACGGATCCTGGCGTCCGTTTTGTTCGACTCCGGCAATGGGCGCCCACGTCCAAAAATGGATGCCCGCGTCAGAAACGAGACATGGTGGCGTTTCGTGAATTTTTCCCCGTTTTGCAAATTTCTACTAGAAATTCACAAAATTTCAGCAAAGCGAAACACTCCATCACTAGTTTTATCCCATGTGGCCCCCTCACAGTCACTGACTAACTTAGAGAGCTGTAAAGCAGGAAGTAGTGTTCTGGTCTGTTACACATCCAATCTCTCCTGCCTTTATACATATATATTACATTTTTTTATTTTTTTTATTTTGCACTGCCTATCTAGTTACTCAGTTTTTATATTGAACTGTTCCTTTAAAGGGCATTACATTAGAACCACTCAGAGAAAGATACTGGGCTTGTTGCACAACATCCACGTTGGCTATGCATGTTGGCAAGGGTACTGTTTATTTTTCTTCATCTCTACTCTGCTGCTTCCTGAGTACACTGAGCACTGGCAGGGCAGCAGATCCAGTTTTCTGAAAGCATGAATGAGCATAGAATATATGCCTATTAAAGGCACCTAGTTCTACCATGATTATTTTGGATCACTGTGTGGCAGAGCGAATTTATAAATGGGCCTTTAATGTTCAAACAACAAACATGAGCTGGAAAAACACCCATATTTTTGCTTTAAAGGTTCAATTTTAAGTTAACTTTTAGTATGTTTGTAACACTTTTTAGGCTAAGTACAGCACAAATGATTAAAGTGTCCAGCTAGTGATGGGTTAGCATGGGTTATGTGAGTATGTGACCTACACACCAGGGCAGGGCCTTCGCCGGGTGGAAGCTATCTTTTAGGAGGTAGTATAACTACAATACCCAGGCAAACTGTACAATAAAAGAAATTTATTAGCTTAAGCAATATCCCCAGGTTTGTACTCACGCAGGAGCATCCAGAGAAAATAGCAGATGTTTACACAGGAGTAGTTGAGATGTTAGCAGAATTCCATACAACACATCACAAGCGATTATTCCTCAGAGTCCTGATAGGTAAGGGTACATCAATTCCGTATAAAGTGCCTGCTACTGCAATGTGACTGATTGGAACACCAGTGTAAGACCGGAAAGCTGCTGCTAAATCCTAATCCCTATCACAAGGATATCCTTGCACTAAAAGGTGAAGCTTTGTAGGAAGATCTCTTCCTGCTAACACTCCTCGTTGGAACACACACTGTTCATACTAAATACTGCTAACTATCTTTCTCTGCCTAGAGAGTACTACCCTGCACTTGCTATCCCTCATTCACAGGGTGGCCTGGTCCCCGACTTATATCACTAACAGTTGGAAGTCCTGTTAGGGCATGTGGCTTACTGGGGCCTTGTCAATCCAAGGCTCAATGAGCAACCAGCTTTATGAGTACCAGCAGCCAAAGAGGAAGTGACCACTCCTTCCCAGCCCTATAAAGCTGTGTGGCGGAAAGTGGTCATAACCTCCTGGCTATAACTATTGGATAATAACACAAATTACAAGATAGGTTTTTGTCTAATGACAAAAGATAAGGGACTTAACTCCAAAGGTGCAAAATAGAAACCTACGGGTCCCTACATGTTATAGAATGGCTATTTATAATCAACTTTTGGCCTTCACATTAGCTTTTTAATAGTTTTTTTTATTTGCAGTTTTCTGATTCCAGCTTTCAAATGGGGGTTACTGGTCCCATCTAAATACAAATGCTCTGTAAGGCTACAAATGTATTGTCATTGATACTTTGTATTACTAATCTTTCTATTCAGGCCTCTCCTATTCATATTCCAGTCTCTTAATCAAATCAATTTATGGTTACTAGGGGAATTTGGACCCTGGCAACCTGATTGCTGAAATTGCAAACTGGAGAGCCACTGAATAAAAAGCTAAATAACTAAAAATCCACAAATAATAAAAAATGATTGATTGTCCTATTGCCCACCTTGAAGTTGGGCATTTCGGGGAGGGGTCTGCTCGTTGGCGAAAAGAGTGTATCTCTTTGTGTATGGCCCTCTTAAAGGAGAACTAACCCCTAAAAATGAATAGGGCTAAAATTGCCATGTTTTATATAATTAACTTATTGCACCAGCCTAAAGTTTCAGCATGTCATGTCAATAGCAGTAATGATCCAGGACTTCACACTTGTCACAGGGGGTCACCATCTTGGAAAGTGTCTGTGACACTCACATGCTCAGTGGGCTCTGAGCAGCTGTTGAGAAGCTAAGCTTAGGGGTCGTCACTAATTATCCAGCAGAAAATGAAATTGTCCTGTAATATAAGCTGATGCTACAGGGCTGATTATTAAATTCTGATGGTAGTTGCACTGGTTTCTGTGCTGCCATGTAGTAATTATCTGTATTAATGACTAATCAGTTTTATATTGTGACTATATTTCTATTACACTATGAGTACTGTATATTGTGAGTGGGTCCCTAAGCTCAGTAAGTGACAGCAGCACAGAGCATGTGAATCAGCAGAAAAGAAGAAGGGAATTTTTGGAGACAGATTCAGGGAGATTCAGCCATTTAGCAAACACATGATCATCTTTCAGTTCTGGCGAATGCCTCTGCACAAAAGCTGTAGCTTTCAATGTCTTAGTCCCCCACCAGCACAACTGCCCTGGTTTCTATTCTCCCACTGGAATCTAGTGAAAATATTTGCTCAGCAATGGAATTTCCTTTATGTATAATAGACACAGAAACGCATTCCAGACATTTACAGATGGACAAAGGTTGTAAACAACTGTTTCATTCCACAAAGTCCAATAAAAGTTCAATTAATGTTTCAGCTATTCATGTCCTCAGACGCTCCATGAAACTACAGAAGAAATAGAAATTACTTTTTGCACCCCCCGTTCATTTATCCAATCTATACCATTACAATGTGAGGGTTGCTACTGCAGTTTTACTGCTAGCAAACAATGAATAAATGGTGCAAGGAAGATGATCAGATTCTGCACTAGTGCAAATGTGATTCGTAACTGTGCCCAAATGTCTTCAATTGCTCAGTGTTCCTATAGGATTCGTTTGCGGTCTGAGAGCTGAACCTACCCTAGATCCCAAACCCAACAGCAAGGAGTCTTGGTTGGTTATAAATTAAAGTTTCCAGAAAAGTTACATTTTCTGAAGCATTGCAGCTGCTTAAAGGAGAACATACCCACTCGAGAAAAAAAACCCAACCCTGGGTAGACCCCCCCCAGCCTAGTTGTCCCCTCAGGCAAATGCCCCTAAATTTTTTTACTTACCCCCCCCCCC
>CM044438.1:113534938-113553527 GCA_024363595.1 Xenopus borealis
CAACTCTGTCTTTTAATTGGCTCATGTGACCTAACTTTATAGTTTGTTTGGTAAGTTTGTTTGCACCATTGAATCGTAGGATCCCAGGAGGCTGTCCTTATTTTTTAAAATGGCAATTTTCTATTTATGATTACCCAGTGGCACATGTTACTAAAAAAGTGTATTATTATGAAAATGGTTTATTTACATGAAGCAGGGTTTTACATAGCAGTTGTTTTAAGAATGTTTTTCCTCATTAATTACGAATGAGGGCAACACACAAGGTGATAAGCAACTGGAAATTAAGATCTGTATATACACAGAGACCAATCAATGTGTAAATGCAATAAAATAATGTAATTAAAACAATATTTACTTTGTAAATCTCCTCATACGTCTCCTCATCAATCTCTATGGTTGTCACAGTCTCTTCCACGTCTCCCAGGATCATGTTCAAATGCTGATCATACGCCTGTACATTGAAAAGCAACCATGGCAACAGGTTTTATTTACGTCACATATTTGATCTGCACAAAACAAATCACTTAAACCCAACACTCACGTTTAAACGTCCACGTAGCTCTCGGTCATTCCTCATCTTAACATAGATCCGTTCATCTAGGCTAAGTCTGATTAGATCCAGAGGTTCCTCCACTGTATTTGTGGCTTGTTGCTTGATGGGTGGAGGAGGGAATTAAGATGCAATACATCAGCACATGACCGATTTAGCTCAAACATGTCAATTTATATTTTACACCAACAGTTCCTGAAACGGCTAGGATTTTAGGACCCTAAACATACTGGGCCACACATCTACTGAATACTCAAGGCTAAGAAATTGTCACATAGACCCAGCATAAAAGGAATAATGGTCTTCTTTTACCACATAGCAAAATATGGGCCCTTCTTTTGCAGATGGGGACTTGATTGATTAGCCTCCATATCCTTATTGTGAGGTTATAAAACAGGTTCTTTAAAGGAAAAGTCTATTTAAGAAATAAATATAAAAAACTTACAGCATTTTTTTGGTTTTCACAGCATTAGCAGTTTGGACATTTCTAATATAGTGAATTTGAAACAGCACCATCTGCCATTTGTTTCTGACAACAGTCGGCAACAGCTTAGAGAAGAATGCAACCCGTACCATAAAACCCCCCTACCACTCTATCCTATGTAGACCCCCCTCACATCACAGCCTAGCAGCCCCCCCCATATCCCAGCCGCTAAATAGAAAGCCAAATGACAAAAAATATTAAAACCAAATGCAATAAATGCAGAATATCATGCTCTACAGGGGTGTACAAACTGTGGCCCAGGATGGATAGGAATGCGGCCCAGCTTGAAATGCTCAGTTCCTGAGGAAACATCATGTCACAAAGGATATAGGAGGAGGGGGACTCTGCCCATTGCCCAGTTAGTAATAATAATATAAGTCTATTTAAAGGGGACATTTTGCATAACATTTTGCCTGATTTTTTTCTTTAGTTTTAGATAAAATGCCAGATTCAAACTGTATTTGTCTCAACCTAGATTCTAGGGCTTCAGATATATTAATTTGCCTTCAGTATTGTTTTTCCTCATTAATTACAAATGAGGGCAACACACAAGGTGATAAAGGCAAATATATTGTAGCCCCACACAGCTGATTAACAGCAGCTTGCCAATTAAATAATAATGGTCCAAAGAATGTCAGGCTAAGGGCTGAGCCCCACGGACGCATACGTTTTTGCTCAGCGTGTCGGATCAAATTGCCCGTTGATTTCAGCCCTGAATGGTCAGCCCCCACACATTTTCACCTCACCAAATCCAGACCTCGCTGCAAAATCTTTAGACACCCCTGCTCTACATCATACTAAAAGTTCATTTAAAGCAATACGGACATGTTCTTCTAAAAATCATAGCAATGTGTCAGCGTCAAAGAGTTGTTGGATGCTAAATATTTACCTCCAAAAGCCACCCACAAACCTTCATGAAGTTGATCCTCCAACACTGCTAATGGTTCACACTGGGCTGGGGGCAGCACAACAGTGTATATAATAAGTATAATACTTTATTTGCACACCCAGAGAGGACACCTTTCTGCTCAGGCCATGGCAGTATAATATCAAATGATAGTACTCACTGGGGTACAGAACATTTGCACCCAATAAATACCACTGAAATCCCTAATGCCCATACTCAGGAAAAGGCCTACCTAACCAAATGACAAGCAGTAGACATCCCTAAAGGAAACTTATGGAAGAGCAAGTCTTTATAACCCGAGTTCAGGACAGAATAGAACAGAAGCCCTGTCATTTCCCAGTTTTTTAAGCCTACCATCCCTACCTGCTCTCCGTCGTCCGCCATCTTCAAAACCGGAAGTGGTCGATCACCGGGTTAACTCTTCTCTCGCGATATTTATGTGCCTGAGGAAGTACCTGAGGCTCAGCCAATCTAGCGAGAGAATGGGCAGTAACTGGCCGAGGCCTGACAGCCGACTGCACGAAGGTTCTCTGTCGCGGAAGTGACGCTTTAATGTTATTGTGTGAGACTGAGTGCTTCCTGTGTGGCGGGTTATACAATCTGAGCATGATGTGAGACAGAAGTAGAGCTAGAGATGGCAAACGGGGGGAGCTGTGAGGGTACTGCAGTGGAGGACAAGGACATGAAGGCAAACAAACGTGTGCCTGGAAGGGAGAGAAACCAGACATTCCCAGCACGGTGGAGAATCGCTATGGGCACTGTACTTCATCACTGTGCAGCAGGGTTTCTGTATAGAATGGAAGCTGTTGTGACTACAGTGTGCTCCTAATGGGCATCAGCCTTGTACTACTTTGTCTTCAAAACTATTCCCTGGTTGCTAGGGTAATTAACCCATAGTAGCAACCAGATCATTTAAATGTCAAGCAGGAGAAATGTAGATAATTCAGAAACCAGGTGAAATAAGAGGGAAAAAAGAAGCATGATGAATGACCATAATCTTCGTATGATGCTGCTGGCACAATATTCGGAGTAAAGAAAACTTACCCCAGTATTTTCATGTGGGTTTTTGTGTCTGTTGCCAGTCAGTTACTAGCAATGCACTGGGTGGCCAGTGACCCCCCAACAACCAGATATCAATTTATAATACACAAAAGCCGTAAATATCTTGTAAATTATATCCTTATAAACGGTGAGTTCTGATGTCATCAGTTATAAACGGTGAGTTTTGATGTCATTTCTGTCACATGACTCACTGAAACGTGTGTATTATAATAAATAAAGTACCCCCAGTTGCAAAATATGAGGATATTAGAATTGAACTCCTTGGTAACTTATAATATCCTTATATTTTACAAGAGGGGGTACTTTATTCACTATATATTGCAGGCCAGAAAGAAGCGGAATAGGACGGAACCGGATATAATTTTCTCTTGCAGGACAAAAAGAAGCAGAATAGGAAAACTAGAAATAACAAAGACCAGTTGACAAGCTGCTTAAAATAAGTTGTCTATTCAATAAAAATTTACTTAAAGGTGAACTTCCCCTTCGAGACTTATTTTAAGATGTGTGTGATGTCTGTTGATCCTGACTGTCTGTTTAACCGGTTCCACGTAATGTATATGGAAATGTGTATCTGTTCCAGCCCAGCATGTTGCCGATTGGCTGTGCCCATGTTTGTGTCCCCAACCTGCAACAAGTATCCAGGAAATTAAACATTGACTGCGTCCAAGCAATCACAGGATTTGACTTTCACAGTGGCTACTCACACCCTGTGTAAGGCTGCATGACCTGTAATACATAAACTAAAAGTGGAGACAGTTGATAAAGCAGCTACTGTTTGCATTTATATAGGAGAGGATGCGGCCATAAAGCTTCATTCAGGCACTTTCCATAAAGTTTGTTCTTTAGTCTAAGCACACAATAGAACAGTCCAGTTGGAGATTTGCTTGTTGTACATTGCAGTGTTAATGATATATTTTCCAGCACCAATGGTTATATAGTCTGTAAAGAGTGTAAGGATATCCTGTCTGCTTGGGTAAATGAACTGTCAGATATAGAGCAAAAGCAAAAAGAGGTAAGTAAAGAAAATGGGTGTTTGGGGGCAGCTGACTTGGGTGCCTCACCATTGGCTCATCTCATCATTGCTTTTCTGTGTCACAGAAACTTGAGAAACGGACTCTGGGCAACTGGAAGCTACTGATCAAAGGACTTCTTATCTGAGAGAGACTGAAAGCATGTTAATAATGACAAAAATACCTGCTCGGTGTTTGCCCTTAGGTTGAGATTTAGACTCCAGCTCACAATGGAAGGCACATAATACATTTGAAAATGTTTGTTTTATAGTCTGCTACATTTCTCTAGCTATATAGATTGGTCCTATTGGAGAGATGTCTGATGGTTCAAAGCATAGAACCAGTGTGCAAGAAATCAGAGTTGAGTAAATAGCAGTGGGACATAGCATCATAGTGTTTTATATACTTCTATCTTTCTTGCATTGGAGAGGCTGACCAAATGTTGGAACAGAAAAGGTGGATGGCTTAAGTCATAGAAAACCAATGCTCTACTTGAAAATGAGTAGATAAAGAACTTATTAAATAGGTGGTTAGAGAGGCTTCTTACACTGGGACTTGAAGTTGGACATCCCGGACAGGACCAGTAGCCTAGTAGGCCCAGGCAAGGACTAGCCCCATCATCCTATATACCACAGATGCTATTTAGCAGTAAGTGATCCTGTATACCAGATTCTCTGGTGGGCCGTAGGAGACCCAGTCTGACATTAGACCCTTGCACCAAACACCACCTTTCCTTATTATACACACTACCTCAGAGTAACAGCTTGTTTGCTATCTTGCCTTCATTTATTGAGCACAATTGAGTTTCTTTAGTTTCTTGCTTTGCATCCCTGCTTCAACCCAGACCTCAAAGCAATAATACACAAAGCACCAACCCAACATATGTTTACAATTATTCTTTATCTTAGATGTGTGGGCTGAACAGTCTATGATTATATTGACCACCTATATTGGAGATTTGCCTTACGTTCTTACATACTGTAATTCTCTGCTGATAATTAAGATTTTGATTTTATTCTCAAAAAAAAAAAAGCAATCTGGCAAAATGCAGACAATGGTCATTTCCCATACATTGTGTTGGCCATATGCTATATTATTATTAGTATTATTAATAATAATAATAAAGACAACCATTTAGATCATTTATAAGCAAGTATTTTCTGCAGTGAGACATAGTTCAACTCATCATCATTTATTTATATATTGCCGAGTTATGCAGTGCTTTACCTTAGTTTTAACAAACGAGGAATAAATGGTGAATAACAAACAAGAGTTGACAAGAGTACAATAGGATTAGAGGGCCCTACACATGAGAGTTTACAAACTGAAGGTTTGGTTACAATTGCGACATTAGGATTTTAGAACCAATTTTGTGATACATCAGTGATTGATTAATTAAGGTACATTGAATAAGCTTCTTTAAACAGATGGGTCTTTAAAGGGCACCTATGGGTTGTAGTAGTTTAAAAAAAAAAAAAAAAATTTGCCCCCTGCCTGCACTGGCGAGTAAGCCAGCGCATGCAGGGGGCAATTTTTTTTTTTTTTACACTACTACAACCCCAAACTGGAATGCGGGCTCTATCAGCCCGCACTTTCGGTTTGGGGATTTTTTTTTCTGCTAATAGGTGCCCTTTAAGGAGTGTTTGAAATTTTGGAACAAATGAGAAAGTCTGACAGCTTGAAGCAGAAAGTTCCAGAGAAAAGCAGAAGCCCGAGAGAAGTCTTGTAGATGAGAATGGGCAGAAGTTATGAGAGGAGAAGCGAGGCAAAGGTCAGAAGCTGAGCGAAGGCTGCATGAAGGAGTGTATTTGGAGATCACAGATGAAATATAGAAATGGGAATGAAGGAGAAAGTCTGACAGCTTGAGGCAGAAAGTTCCAGAAAAAAGCAGAAGCCGAGAGAAGTCTTGTAGACAAGAATGGGCAGAAGTGCTGAGTGGAGAAGCGAGGCGAAGGTCAGAAGCAGTGTGAAGGAGTGTATTTGGAGATCAGAGATGAAATATAGGGAGGGCTTCATTGTTAAGGGCCTTGAATGTGAGGGTTAGTAATTTGAATTTGATTCTAGAGGATATTAGGAGCCAGTGAAGGGACATGCATATGGGAGCAGTTCATGTTGGGCAGTGAGATAGATGAATGAGTCTAGCAGCCACATTTAGAACAGATTGGCGTTTTGAAAGGCAACTTGTTGGAATACCTGTGAGGAGTAGGATGCACTAATCAAGGCTGGAGATGATAATAATCTGAATAAGTGTTTTGGTTGATTCTGAACTGATATATGGTCGTATTTGGGCAGTGTTGCGCAGCTGAATATGACAAGATTTTGCAAGTGTTTGGATGTGTGGTGAAAAGGATATATGTGAGTCTAGAATAACACCTAGGCAGTGTGCCTGTGTGGTTGAATCAAAGGTGGTGTTGTTTACTATCTGAGGGACAGGAGAAGATCTTGGAGAAAATTTAATGAGTTCTGTTTTTGAAAGATTCCATTTCAGGTGGTCAAGCTGGCCAATCGTACCAAAGTTTATGTCCGACAAAACTGGTGACAGTTTCCCACTGAAAATCATTGGATCGGCAATACATGCAAAGATATGATCGGCAGCCGAAGGAAATCTTTTGCGTTAACTTTTAGTATAATGTAGAGAGTGATATTCCGAGACAATTTGCAATTGGTTTTCATTTTTTATTATTTGTGGTTTTATAGTTATTTAGCTTTTTATTCAGCAGCTCTCTAGTTTGCAGTGTCAGCAATTTGGTTTCTAGGGTACAAATTACCCTAGCAACCCTGCATTGATTTGAATAAGAGACTGGAATATGAATAGGAGATGGACTGAATAGAATGATAAGTAATAAAAAGTGTCAGTAACAATACATTTGTAGCCTTACAGAGCATTTGTTTTTAGATGGTGTCAGTGACCCCCATTTGAAAGCTGCAAAGAAACAGAAGAAAATTTCAAATCATTAAAAAACTATGAAAAATAAATAATGAAGTCCAATTGAAAAGTTTCTTAGAATTGGCCCTTCTACAATATACTAAAAGTTAACTTGAAGGTCAACCACCCCTTTAACTGAATGTGTCTCGGTTGGACTTGGCTTTTACTATTGAGTGATGTTCTTAGATCTACCAGGGAGCTGTTGTCTTGTGTTATCTGCTGCTATCTCATTACCTTCCCATTGTTCTGTTGTTAGGCTGCTGGGGGGGAGGGGGTGATATCACTCCAACTTGCAGCACAGCAGTAAAGATTGACTGAAATTTATCAGAGAACAAGTCACATGACTGGGGGCACCTGGGAAACTGACAATATGTCTAGCCCCATGTCAGATTTCAAAATTAAATATAGAAAAAATCTGTTTGCACTTTTGAAAAGTGGATTTCATTGCAGAATTCTACTAGAAACATGTTTTCCCATGACAGTATGCCTTTAAATAGTAATTCCAAATGAGCATAGCAACGTTTCCTTCAACGTGTACGGTCATTAAATTTCAGAAAGAAATGGAAGTAATTTTGTAAATACAACAGTGCAGTTTATTTCTGTGCATGATAAAGTAGCAATGCAAAACTGATACAACTCACACATTTGACATTTCAAGTAGACATTTCAATATGCCATAAATAACTATAAATCAAAAGGGAAAAAAACACAGACTGTACCCAAAACTAATTTTGCAGTCACTATAGCTTTAAATGTGCACATGTCTCTGTGTTACTGGTTTTCTATTTGATGCTATATAATACAGTCTAAAACAGTTCAGGGCACATGGTTATGTAAAATATTGTCTTGCCAAGGCCAAATCTTAATGTTATTTAATACTTTTTAGTAGGGATGCACCGAATCCAGGATTCGGTTCGGGATTCAGCCAGGATTCGGCCTTTATCAGCAGGATTCGGATTCGGCCGAATCCTTCTGCCTGGCCGAACCGAATCCGAATCCTAATTTGCATATGCAAATTAGGGCCAGGGAGCTAAATCACGTGACTTTTTGGCACAAAACAAGGAAGTAAAAAATGTTTTCCCCTTCCCACCCATAATTTGCATATGCAAATTAGGGTTTGGTTCGGTATTCGGCCAAATCTTTCGGGAAGGATTCGGGGGTTCGGCCGAATCCAAAATAGTGGATTCGGTGCATCCCTACTTTTTAGGTTTGTTTTTAGAAAATGTTCTAATGTTGATATGTTGCTAGGTATAAAAAATTAACAAAAGCAAAGCAAATCTGGTTATGAAGCACTAGTAGAGACATATTGAGAGCCTCATGGCTCCTCCCTAACTGTGACCATGTATATGAATAAGCATAGTTAACCTAGTCAAGGCTGAAATCTTGCTGATGTCACAGGAGTGGGAGCAGCAGAATCAGTAGGCCTTGCTGTATATTACCAGTTTTTGTTTTTTAAAGGGGTTGTTCACCTTTGAGTTAACTTTTAGTATGATGTAGAGAGTGATATTCTGATACAATTTGCAATTGGTTTTAATTTTTTATTATTTGTGGTTTTTGAGTTATTTCACTTTTTATTTGGCAGCTCTCCAGTTTGCAATTTCAGCAATCAAGTTGCTAGGGTCCAAATTACCCTAGCAACCATGCATTGATTTGCATAAGGGACAGGAATATGAATAGGAGATGGTCAGAATAGAAAGATGAACAATAAAAAGTAGCAATACCAACAAATGTGTAGCCGCACAAAGCATTTGTTTTTAGAGGGTGTCAGTGACCCCCATTTGAAAGCTGAAAAGAAAAGACAGAAGAAAGCAAATGATTCTAAAACTATAAAAAAAATAACTAATGGAGACCAATTGAAAAGTTGCTTACAATTAGCCATTCTATAACATACTAAACGTTAACTTGAAGGTGAATCACCCCTTTAATGCAAAAACCATATGGCGTGGTACAAAATGTAGGAACATTTTTATTTAAATAAGCTACTTTAAACAACTGGTCCATAATCATTACAACCACTGTATAATGTTTGCACTTATTGAGCAGGGGAGCATTCAACTCCAGCTCAAATGATGGATCGTTTGGTCCTGTGCTTTAACAATGAATGATATGTGCAGTCACAAAGTGGAAGGCAGCATAGGAAATATAAACAGTAAAATAGTTCATCTGGGCACTTAGCTCACCTTCTTGTGGGAGTTTTCTCTATAATGCTTTTTTTCAAAAGCAGAAGTATGAATACATTTGAATAATGGTCTGAAGTATAACCATAAAAAAATGGTAAGTTATTCATTCCCCCTTGTGCAATACAATTTAGCAAAAAGATTGGAATAACTGGACTGGATCTGACAGCTTAGCTCTCTGCCCACCATAAATGTCAGCCATAAAATCCCAATAGAGTTTACATGGCACAATATATTTGTCAAGTTCTTTCCTAGCTGAGGGTTTATTGTCCAACACTCACAACATACCCAAGGAGCATGTCAGCAAAGAGTAAATAACATCACTAGAGTATTTATTTCTTTTTTTCAATTAACATGTAAAAAAGTATAAAAATATCATGGAAATCCAGCTATGTTTTCACTGCAGGGATTGGCTTGCCTAGGAAAAAACAAGCCGTCTCTGTACAGAACAGCTAGATTTCTCTTACCTGCACTATCCTGCTTCTGATTTCAAGCTGCCGACGTGTTTGACTGGCTAGTCTTTTTTTCCATATTCCTCTTTTTCCAGACAACCTCCAAGCGTTGGGGCATGTCCCAGTAGCCAAGTGGAGTGTTGTTGGGATCACAGCTAGATAGAAAGTTGCCAATATTCTATACAAGAGAATATTGAAATTGGTATCTTCCCACGCTTTGTATTTGGCAGCCTTGTTTGTGTCAATTCCTGGTGCAAATGTTCAAATTTAATAGCTGAATGGACATTAAAAATTAATCCGTAATTCCTGATTTCATGACTTTTACACAAAGATTTCCCTAATGCCAGATACAACAGGCTTAAGAGTCTGGCCTCTATAATACGTGACTGTACACCATTATTGCATTAAAGTTGAATGAGAATAACAAAAGCTTATTTCATTGCAGCTAGTAACCCATGACCAAAATGCCTAATGCACTATAATAGCACTATAGGATATATTTACTGACCCATCACATTGTCCTCTCTTAATCAGAGGAATTATTAAAGTCCAAAACAATATAAAAAATCTCTTTAGATAAGTGCAACATGTTCCTATTGATACTTTTTGGGAGGCACGCGGGTCCTTGCAAGTACGATGATGCCTACTGCAATGGCACTCAGCAACAATGCCAACAGAGGACGATAGAAAATCCAGCCGGCTGCAATGGTCAGAAGGGAAAGAGATGAGGACACGCATAAAGCACATATCTTCAGGCCAAGACTGACCAGGTCCCGCACCAGAGGAAGCCAGTCAACTGTAGAGAAGTAACAGCACAAGGTTAGTCCACAAGCAGGACCCTCAATGAAAACTTACATTGAAACATTTGCTGTTTGTGTCTAGTGTCTACTTATGTAAAATGAATAGGAAGGGGTCACTAAGAGCGTGACCAGTTTGAAGGACATGGAAAGCCTACATTTTCTACCATGTATATAAGTTGGACATATCTTCCCCACCCAAGCCACATAATTTGTACTGAATATACCCCCTCCATTTGCCAGTGCCATCACATTTTCCTAAAACAAATAGCAGCTTTCACCCAGTGCCATTTTCCTTCTGACACATCATCAGTAAATTGACATCTGCAAACAGGACATGTATGCTGTAAAGTTCATGCAATGCCGAATGCAGGTTTACACAGGCACAAAATACTTTGATAAAAATTTCTGCTGGGGTTGAGCTCTGTAATGGTTAAGCTGAACTCAGGAGAGGTTGTTAAGAGAAAAAAATAGGATCAGAGAACTAGAGTTTCTATAGGAGCCAGCAATGATATCTCTTCATTGGCTGCTAGACTGGAGGGTATGTTTAGTAATCTGAGCTGAGAAGAACTGAGCATGCTTTTAAGTAAATTCCTCAGGGAGGGGGTTAGAGGAAGAGAAGGATTTCTAAGCAATTAAGGGGATGCTGCAGCCTTACCATTAACCTTTTAACAACCAGAGTGGAAGGTATCTAAAGATTTCAAAGAGGCTGTTCATTGATTACATTTTTGTGGATGGGTTTACTCAGCTTTTATGAAAAAAGAAAAAAAAACATTTTTTTGTATACCCTTATTTAAAATTAAATTCTCTTCCTAGAAGGAGATGGAGAAGGTATGAATTATTTAACAATTCTGTTAATACTAAGAAAAAAGAAGTAAACCCCCTCTCTATCTAATCACCCGCCAATTATTTAAAACACAACGATTAACAAGCAGCAGTATGTATGCAATTAAACCCTGTTGTGCTTAAAATGATTTATAAATAAATTAAAATATTGTGAGTTATTGTGTTTTAATATTAACAGCTATTGAGGTAATTGCCTAATAAAGTGCTGTGTGCAATTGAGTTTTCAATTGATCAATTAATATATTATAATTTATTAAACTCAGTAGATTAAATTAAAGCGCTAGTGCCAACGTACTCAAAATTCATAAATTCAATTAACAAGAATTGCCTGTGCATACAATGGATGATAAATTAAATCAATGAAACCACAAATTAATTTAACAATTATTGTGGACTAATAGATTAATTGTAAACATACAATTAATTAAATCACCATTGCTGATTCCCTTAAATTAAAATTGCTGCTGACAAATTAAATGTAATCACTAATTGCCACTATACATAGGTTAATTATAATTGGTTTGCACGCCTCAGCCAAGGCTGATGGATGTTTAAAAGGAATTCGTTAAAAATTATTAGTTATAGATAT
Organism: Xenopus borealis; assembly: GCA_024363595.1. Taxonomy (NCBI): domain Eukaryota; kingdom Metazoa; phylum Chordata; class Amphibia; order Anura; family Pipidae; genus Xenopus; species Xenopus borealis. Next base: position 113,546,739 of record CM044438.1, read on the forward strand.
CAGACCAGAGACCAGCATTGATAAATAAAAGAAGGAATGTAGAAATTGATAGAGGTGGAGAAGTTCCAAGATCTAGCTGCGTGCAATTTTTGTAAGCCCTGGGACCCCACAAGGGGTGTTAGTAGGTCGCTGGGGACTGCAGTTGATTTTAGAAAGAACAATCAAGGAAAGAAACAATGCGTTCTCATTCAGCTTGGACTAAAACCAAGTAAAAGATAGTCAGTTAAAAGCAATTATAGCACTCCAAAACAGTTATGGAATGCTAAAAAGTGTGCCAACACGTGTTTCACCTCCTGGCTTTATGAAGGCAAGATCAGCTTTTACAATGGCCAAGAGACAATTCACATAGAAATGAAAATCTATGACCCAGACCTAGAACAGTCCTCTACATCCACCATACAACCATGGTGTTAAAAAATTCAGAATTGGGGAATTATCCAGTTCAATTACCGTAGTTTACGTCCACAACCAATAGTATCAGAATCAAAGATTGTGGTAATGAACTCCAATCAAGCGCTTGATTGGAGTTCATTACCACAATCTTTGATTCTGCTACAGCCATGGTGTAGTAGCTGCAGAGAGAGAAATTGGCTTACCCAGTGTGTAGAATATCTTGGTCATCAGACTTACGCCAATAAACATCATCAGCCAGCCAGCCCCACGCAGAGCCCAGGTCTTTAAATTATTACTCTTGTGTTCTGTTTCAAACATTTCCTAAAAAACAAGATGGTTGGGTTATATTTCTGTCTGTCTTTATACAAAGACAGAACGTACACTAGTGCGAATAGTAAGGAAGGATAATTAGCAAGGGATACGCAAAGAATATCGAAAAACAGTGGATAGACAGAAAAACAAGAGAAAGATTTGGGATTGAGAAGAGATGAAAGGATGAAGTTATTGGATAGAACCCATGGAATGCTAGAGGCCTGTTGCAACAAAAGCCATGGTTCCGGTTTCAACTTACATTCTTAATGACTCCATTCCTAATCTTGTAGGAAATACTGTTGTTGAGGTTTCTCTCACAGTGATCATTTTCCAAGAATCAAATCCCATGTTGGTTTAGCTTCCAAATGTATTAGCAACATTGGCAGAGAAACACTGGAAGGAGAACTAGAGTGCTCTCCAAATTAATCTATTGGCTTCTACTCTGCTAACTCTACCACTGAAAGTTCTACTGTCATTACAACCAGGAAGAAGAAGAGTCCACTCACCTGAGCGTTGTAAGTCCCCATGAGTATCAGTTCCAACACATCCCCAGATTTAGTTTTATAGGCACCCAGCTCCCCGCCTCTCTGCCGAGCAATCACACTGACCTGAAACCCAAAAGAAAGAGAGATCACAGAGAATGCACCAGCAGCATAATGCAATGGGAAGGATCTTTTAGAAGTTATTTAAAGGGCAAGGAAAGGCAAAGAAATAAAATCCCATTCTTACTTTCTTTAATGAAAAATAAATCTATCCCCAATATACTTTAATTATAAAATGTGTACTGTTTTTATAAGAAACCTGACTGTATGCAGTGAAATTCTCCCTTCATTTAGTGCTGTGGATAGGAATTTTCAGACAGTCCCTAACTTCTGGCAGGGAAACAACCATATTATGAACAGCAGGGGGAGCCCCTGCCTTACTTACCAGCCATGCAAAACTAAATCAGCTTTGTTTTTTGATCATTTATGACGATCCCTAAGAAGCCCAGACCACACTGAGCATGTGTATGTAGTCTAGTCTTGCAAAGATGTATAACAAAGTTACAAGACGACAGCCCCTGTGGCCAACTTTGAAAGCATAAATCATTTGTTTGATTAGGCTTGTGGTGCAGTAAGTTCATGTTTATTTTTAGTATACAAAATACAGCATTTCTAGCCTTATTCTATTTTACACTTTCCTTGCCCTTTAAGAAAGAAAAAAAGTGAGAAATAATGCAGGCTGCACTAGTTTGTAAGCTATATTATATTTGACAAAATTATATTGTGAAAACTACCTATCTGTCTAAACCAAGACAAAGGTCTTGGTTTAGACCAAAACGTTAATTTCATAATACCTTTCTTTATCAAATGCTGTGAGTGTTGGTTTCTTCCTGTGGTTGACTCATAACCGTCAGGGTTACCATAAAGATTTAATGGGCACTATACTCCTACCTGGCCACAGCCCTGATTCTTCCAAGCCCACAGCACATTTTTTCTTTCTGCCCCTGATTTCTGATTTCTTTCTGCCCCATGAACCTGATTTCAGTGCTCTTATTGCCTGGATTTGATTCACTATTGGCAAAGGTCAGATGATCTCAGCAAGTGGTGCCACCCTGCTGGTATATTTCACTGGCCTAGTCATTAAATCTCATCCTTCTCCCTACACTGTAAAGTTCCCATGACCAATCCAAATTTAAGCATCCAAACCACCTTCACCCCAACATTCATTCCCCCGTCGCTATCCTCACTCCTCAAATACTAGCTGGAAATATATCAAGAAAAGGTGGCAATCCCTTCTATAAGCTTAGAACTAAACAGAGCGGTGTTGATCCCACAACCAAAAAGCATTAGTTATTTCATAATTTAGTAATACAGGTATGGGAAGTTATCCAGAATGCCTGGGACCTGGGGCTTTCCAGATAACAGATCTGTCTGTAATTTGGATCTTCATACCTTAAGTCTACTAGAAAATCATTTAAACATTAAATAAACCCAATAGGCTGGTTGTGTTAATCCAATAAGGATTCGTTATATCTTAGTTTGGATCAAGTACAAGGTACTGTTCTTTTATTACAGAGAAAAGGGAAATTATTTTTTTTAATTTGGATAAAATAGAGTATATGGGAGATTTCCGTAATTTGGAGCTTTCTGGATAATGGGTTAACGGATAACGTGTCCCAAACCTGTACTTTTAATTAAGACTTTTGTAAAGACAGTCACAAATAAAATGTGGAAAGTTGTGTGGAAACAAGTTAATTTGAATTGGATATTTGTATAGAATAAGAATAATTGTTGGAATTTCCTATAGGACATAATGTTCATGCCACCCAATATGGTGTAACACTTTCCAGCAAAAAAAAAAAAAACCATAGAAATGTAAAAAACAATTGCAGGAAAACGTTAGAAAAGGCAAAAACACTGGCTTCTCAGTAAGGATTAAAGGGGTTGTTCACCTTTAAATTAACTGTTAGTATGATGTAGAGATATTCTCAGACCATTTGCATTTAATTTTCATTTTTTTTTATTATTTCTGGTGTTTGAGTTATTTAGATTTTTATTCAGCAGCTCTCCAGTTTGCAATTTAAGCCATCTGGTTGCTAGGGTCTTAATTACCCTGGCAACCATGCACTGCTTTCAGTAAGAGACTGGAATATGAATAGAAGAGGTCTGAATAGAAATATCAGTAATACATTTTTTTAAATTTGTTTTTCAGTTGGGGTCAGTAACCCCCCCCCCCCCCATTTGAAAGCTGGAGAGAGTCAGAAGACGACAAACAATTCAAAAACTATAGACAATAAATAATGAATTGCAATTGAAAATGTGCTTAGAACTGGCCATTCTATAACATACTTAAAGTTAATTTAAAGAACCACTCTTTTAAAGGAATTGTTCAGTATAAAAGTAAAAACTGGGTAAACAGATAGGCTGTGCAAAATAAAACATGTTTTCAATATAGTTAGTTAGGCAAAAATGTAATGTATAAAGGTTGGAGTGACTGTAAGTCTAACCTAGCTTTTCAGCTCTCTTCTGTTTACACTGACTGGTTACCCTGGTTACCAGGCAGTAACCAATCAATGACTTGAGGGAGGGCCAGATGGGTCATAACTGTTGCTTTTGAATCTGAGCTGAATGCTGAGGATCAATGGCAAACTCACTGAACAGTTTTGTCCCATGTGGCCCCCCCTCAAGTCGCTGACTTACTCAGATTTATAGAGCTGAAAAGCAGGATGTTGTGTTGTATTCTGTTATATGAGACATCCACTCACTCCAGCTTTTATATATTACATTTTTGGCTAACTAACTATATTAGAAACATTTTTTATTTTGCACAGCCTATCTATTTACCCAGTTTTTATTTTTACCCTGAACTGTTCCTTTAAACCCGATGGAAGGTCTAAATGATCAATCTCATTAAGGAAGTTACTGTATAAGCTGAAATGTTCTAAAAGCATGACAATAAATAAAAGGTAAAATCTCACTAAATGTGTTCTCAGTTCATTGTTGGTTTATTTGACACTAGCCCCTAACTGGAATAGTTACCATATCCGGTGGTCCGAACTGTGCACCGCCCAGAGCCACGCCAGCATACAAGAAAGAAATGCGCAAGTCTCCCACCTGTGTGTGACAGGAAAAAGATTGCTGTTTATTCTGGACTCACAGAAATGCACCAGGATGAATTATTAATCCACACATTACTCCCATAGTAGAGAAAGTCAGTCACAAGGGGATACTGTGAGGCATCAACAGAGGACAGTCTACAAATCACAAGGATTCTTTTGGCACCAATATGGGTTCATGCAGCTTAGTTAACACCAAGTTCAAAGTACTGTTTTAATATTACAGAAAAAAAGTAAATCCTTTTTAAAAATTTGAATTGTTTAAAACAGAGGTATGGAGATGGTCTCATAATTTGGAGGTTTCTGGACAACAGGTTTCTGAATAAGAGATCCCATACAATATACTGTAGGACATCAGCACCTTCTTTGTTACGGACATACGCCCCTACATACCTCCGGATTCTTGGGGTTGGCACTGTGGTAGAAATAGCCCCCATCTGCAATCACATCAGCGTGTGGGTTCCCCAACTGAGACAGGCTCATCTGCTTGAAATTATCAATTTTATCAACAAGTCCTGAAAAATGTAAGAGCTGAGTAAACATTTGTGTACATTGATAGAGCAGGGGTGATCCTGGGGCTGCTGCCCCCTCCTCTCCAGCCAGGGTCGGACTGAGGGGCCAGGGCCCACCAGGACTGCCGTCCATGCCCCATGGCAACCCCCGCCTGCCCCCCTACAGCCCCCACCTCCTCACCAATTGCAGTGGGGGCCCATCGGGTATTTTTGCCGGTGTCCCGCCAGCCCAGTCCACACTGAAGGCAGTTCTGGGAGATTGTCACCAGGCCACTAAATCTCCCCAAATCTGCCCTTTCAGCCCCAACCCTAAGTCTACTACTGTTTAAAAATCATTTAAATATTAAATAAAACCAACAGGCATGCTTTGCCTCCAGTAAGGATTATTATTCCTTAGTTGGGATAAAGTACAAGCTACTGTTTTATTATTACAGAGAAAAAGGGAATTATTTTTAAAAATGTTAATCATTTTGATACAATAGTCTACGGGAGAAGGCCTTTCTGTAATTCAGAGCTTTCTGGATAAAGGTTTTCCGAATAACAGATCCCATACCTGTAGTAGGGGATATGACAGAAACATTTTATGTTCAAAACAAAGTAGATATGCATCAAATCCAGGTTTTGGCTGAATAATAGCCATTTGCAGGATTTATATTTGGCTAAACCAAATCCAAACCCACAAGTTCCTTTACCATCTAGTATACTTGAACTATCTGGTACCTACGGTAATTTTAATGAGTATAAAGAACAGAACATAAGAGTCTCCCACAATACATTATGCAATCAGATCTGTATATTGCAAGGACAGACAATGGACCTCATGAAAGTAACCAGTTGATTTGGCTTTTCCATTGGCAGCGTTCAACTCACCTGGGATTGTGATGCGCAATCTCTCGATCAAAGTGCCTGCTGCTCACAATTTCCGATCGCCATTCAGTATCTAGGAGGTCAAAAAGTTCATTGTCATTTTACAGTAAGTAGAACAGGGGCAGACAAAGAAAAACACTTTGTATTCTTTCTAGGCTTTTCAGTGTTACAAAATATGGTTTACCACTAAGTGTAAGGGCAACAGAAGAAAAAAGCCATTATATCGTAATAAATGAGCAAATGCCAGTGCATGATATTAGCTCATAATTCTAGCAACATATAGGGGCAGATTTACTAAGCTCGGGAGAAGGATTCGAATGCAGAAAACGCAAACTTTCAAATTAAATTTTAGGCTACCTCGACCATCGAATTGGCTAAATTCGATCCAATCAAATTATTCGAATTAATCATTTGATAGAATGTAATGATTGGAATAAATTGAACGATTCGAATAAGAAAATCTTTCAACCATTTGATGGTCGAAGTACTTGCCCTAAAAAAAATTTTGATTGCCAAGTTCGCCAGATTAAACCTACCGAGTTGCTATATTTGCCTATGGGAAGCTCCCATGGGCTTTTTCTGAATTTTTTTTTTGATCGAATAGAAATCATCTGATTTCATGAAAAAAATGTACAATCGTACGATTCGTATAATTTTTTCGTGAAATCAGATGTTTGGTACAATTTTTTTCGTGAAATCAGATGATCGCTATTCGATCATTCGTTATATCTAATAGTGGTAAAATCCTATGAATTCAATTTCGAGGGTCGAATTTGAGGGTTTTTAACCCTCAAGATAAATCTGCCCCCTATTGTTGCGTGAAGAAATATTTTTTCTTTTAATTTTGAAAGCTACTCACTGTAGGTGTATCTGGTTTCTGTTTTCTTTTCTCCATTTTCTTCATACTCTCTGCAAATATTAGTTTCACAAAGTCAAGTCTATATTGTATACTATATATAAACATGAACTTACTGCACCAGAAGCCTAATAAGACAAATGATTTATGCTTTCAAAGTTGGCCATCTTGTAACCTTGTTAGATATTCTATGCAATATCAAGACTCCGCACATGCTCAGTGTGGTCTGGGCTTCAGTTGGGAGGTTAAGC
>CM044438.1:113560273-113579263 GCA_024363595.1 Xenopus borealis
GGGGCTGTTTAGAGCAAATTTAGAGATAGAAAAAAAAACGTTTACTTGTTCTTTAATGTATGGGAATTCAAACTGTGTATAAACTGTGCTGAGATTACTATACATCTATAAGGAACCATGTTTGTTTTGTTATGGTTATAAAAGGGAAAAAAAAACCTTTAAAAAAATTGTGAATGTGAAATATCACTTTTCACAGTATGTAAACGTATCAGGTCAATGGTTGCTAGGGTAATTTGGACCTCAGTAACCTGAGAGCTGCTGACATTACACAATTATTCAAAAATAATAAAGAATGAAGTCCAAAGGCAAATTGTCTTCAAATGCCTATGTCATACTAATAGTGAATTTAAATGTCAACCCCTTTAAGGGCTCGTCCACACGGGGATGAGGCAATTTTGAGCGACTTTTAAAATTGCGTCTCCGTGTGTGAATAGGTGCAGGCAACTTTACGTGTAGCGGGCGCGCACTGCTACCAAGCTATTTGGGGAGATTCTTCGCGGTGATTAGTCGCCAGGAGACAGATCTCCCCGAAATCTCTCCATGTGGCCTTACCCTAAAAAGGAAGGCACTCAAACCCTCTTTATACTGATGACCAGCAGCACTCTCGTCTACTTTGTAAGAGGTACAATCAATAGAAAATGTGTACATAATCAGTGGTAACAGAAACACCAACTAATCTCCCGTTATGCAATTGCTCTGTTCAGTTGTCATGGTGCTACCAGGCTTACTGCAATTAACATCCTCACCTCATTAGTAAACAGAAGGTAAAAGGAAAGTGAGAACGCAAGTAGCCCGACCAGCATCCCTCCTGCGGTGTCACTGAGACGCTCCAGAAAGCCAGGCTTCTGTTCACTTCTCACTGTAGTGTGCTCCTTCATATTGTCCCTGGGCTGGCAAACAAGAAAACAATCATGAGAAGAATTCTGTTAATAATGTAGAGAGGGGAGGGGCTGGCCAGGCTAGAGGACTATTGACCACTTTGATGGTTCATTTGATGAAAATGCCCCACCAGGAATATATTCCACAAGTAGGAATTATACTACAGGTATGGGAACTGTAATCCAGAATGCTCGGGACCTGGGGTTTTCCATATAATGGATCTTTCTGTAATTTGGATTGTCAATTACCTTTAGTCTACTAAAAATCATTTTACAGAGAAAAAGGAAGTAATTTTTAAAAATTTGGATTATTTGATTATAATGGAGTCTGTTGGAGACAGCCAATCTGAAATTTGGAGCTTTCTGGATAATGGGTTTCCAGATAACGGATCCCATACCTGTACAACTAAAATTCATATAACTGATAAATGTATCAGTTAGTTTGACAAAGAGCCAAGATGTAGATGTCAAAACGTTACTGTATTTCTGGTCGTAAAAAGAAAGGCTTTTTTACTTAAAGAAAATGGTGCTGTCCATTGTTGAAAACTTCTGCATCCTGTGGATTGTGGCCACTATTTGGAATCTGCACCGAACAAAACTGAGCAGTGTGTGCTGACTCGAATATTCCTTCACAACCACTGCATGCTGATGAGATACAGCCATTTAACCAGAGTAGCACATTTCAGCAAATATCTACCCAATCATCCTGGATAGTGCTGATAGAGAACTGTTTTGATATAAGGATCCAAGACTCCCAGTACGGAACTATGGATTTCCCAATAGCAAAATTTCAAATTGCTTGAACTTTAGTCATAGTTTGGAGACCATGTTCACTTCTTAAAGGGGTTGTGCCAAACACTTTTTTCTGTTCAGTTGTTTTCAGATTGTTCCCCAGAAATAAAGACTTTTTTCAATTACTTTCCATTATTTATTTTTTACCGTTTTTCCAAAATCTAAGTTTAAAGTTGAAGGTGACCATACGTGGGCTGATAAAAGCCGCCAACAGACCGAGTTGGCAGCTTATTGGCCCGTGTATGGGGCCCTCCGATGGGCCTCCCTGAACAATATCTGGCCGAAAGTCGACCAGATGTCGATCAGATAGGACTAAAAATCCCGTTGGACTGCGGACCGCATCTGTTTGTTGACTGTGGACCGCATCTGTACGTTGATGTGGCCCTGCAATCTGACCACCCATTTACCCATCATTATGATCCAATTGTTGGGCCCTATGGCCCACGATCAGATCAGCCTGATATCACCCACCTCAAGATGGGAATATCAGGGAGAGATCTTGTCTCTGGCAGTTCAGTAATTCAGGTGCAGTCTCTAAACTGTTACAATTTTGCAACATTGACTTGATACGTTTCTCAGCAGCATCTCTGGAGTTTTAGCAACTATTGTATCAATTCTAACAGCTGCCTGTAATGAAACCCAGAGATTCTGCTCGGGACAAAGAGACAAAGATAAGAAATGTATCTATTAAATGTATCAATTTAGAACAGTTTACAGGGTCTCACAACAGCTTTGGAAGGTGAAAAATTAGAAAAACGGTGACACAGAAAATAGAAAGTAATTGGAAAAAGTTATTTCTGGTAATCTATCTGAAAAAAACGAGTTGTTTGAAGGTGAACAGACCCTTTCACTTTAATGCATCAGTTTTGGCTTCCACCCTTGATTATTGTGGCAAAATTGTTAAAATATAAAAAGAACAAAATGTGTGATTGCAAAATTGGTGCCTTTTATCTTCATAATAACAGAGTTCAGTGCACTTGGACATAATTATCTACCAATGAAGCAGATGCGTTTGGTAGAGATAATTATACAGTACCTTTTGCCTCAAGCCCTGTGATTAATAGAAATCATTTTATTACTACGAAGCTTTTGGAAACAGCATTTGTGATTTCAACCCAACACACCCTGTCTGTATGAAAAGATTCTGCTCAAAGTATTTCTCCATCAACATTCATTTAAAGATGGTTATGAGTTATTCTACACATATCTGTGTTTGTATTCATACATGTTTCAACACAGAATTCCAGCTTGACAGGTGGCATCACCAAGAATTCACTTTATAAAGGAATGGCTCAGAAATAGGAGTATCTGTGATTTAGTAGCAAGAAAAGCCAGCATTCTAAATTAGTTATGTCATATGTAGAATATATTATTTATATATATATATTTGTGTAGAGCTAGAATGATGTTCAAAATAGGCAATGGTACTGTGGGTCCTCAGAAGCTCAATAAAGAGAGACTGTCTATGGCATTTTACAGCAGGCTCTCTGGCTTTAGCCATTCTAGGCCAGAGAACATGTCTTCAGTGGTCTTTAGTGGAAGGTTCTGCTCATTTTGTCTCTAAGTGACAGAACCCAAAACTAATAAGATTCAAGTGTCCTGTTAAAAACAGAAGTTACATATACTTACTGGGATCACATTAAAATTCTCCTATTCCCTTTTGCAGGAGTGCAGACTGAGGGTGGCTGGCGGACATAATAAATGGGAGCTGCCATAATAGTACCATTCAGGAGATACCAATGAACATCGTTCCCTAATTACTATAAAGTTATTTGCAAAGCAATTACTTCCAATCACACAGTCTTTAAGGTGGTGACACAAGCTGCTATTTTGAGGAGATTATTCGCCCAGTGACAAATCGCTTCTTTTTCAGGGGGCGACTAATCCCCCCGAAATTCCCACCAGCTAGAATGTATATCACCCTTGGGATGGCACTCAGAACACTTCGTTGTTCTGAAGATGCCTCACAAGTTAACTTTGAGCAACTTCTAAAAAAGCTAAGCGATCTGAGCGGGAAGGCAGTTCTGGGAAATTAGTCGCCCGAAGAAGAAGCAATTTGTCACTGGGTGACTGATCGCCTCAAATAGAAGTGTGTTCCATCACCTTTAAAGGGGTGGTTCACCTCATGTCAACTTTTAGTATATTATAAACTGCATCAGACTGGCGCTATTGGGTCCCACTGGGATCCAAACCTTGGGGGCCCCATGCGCATGTCCAAAAAATGGTACACCACGTGCATGTGCGAACATCCGCACACAACCTTCTAACATCAGCACGCATGTACAAACATCAGTGCATCACACTGCACAGATTTATCCTTTGTTTCACCCAGAATGGGCACCAGGTCTGGGATGGCGGAGCCCATGAGGGTTTTTTTCTGGGTTTCCCACTGGTCCAGTCTGACCCGGATTATAAAATTGTTAATTCAAAGTAACTTTTAATTTGGCCTTACTTTTTACTTTGTTATAGTTTCCGAACTATTTGCCTTCTTCTGACCCAATCTAAAAAACCAATGCTCTGTAAGGTTACTTTTCAATACTCATCTTTCTTTTCAGGCCTCTCCTAATTATATTCCAGTCATGCATGGTTGTTATGGTAATTTTGAACCTAGCAACCGGATGACTGAAACTGCAGATTGGAAAGCTGCTGAAAAAAATTATTAATATCTCAAAATGCACAAATAATTTAAAAAGGGGGTGGTTCACCTTCAAGATAACTTTTAGTATGTTTTATAAAGGCTAATTATAAGCAACTTTTCAATTAGTTGTTATTTCTTTTTCTAGTTTTCCAGTTATTTGGCTTTTTCCTCTGACTCTTTGCAGCTTTCAAATGGTCATGGACCCCTTCTAAAAACAAATGCTCTGTAAGGCTACAAATATATTATTATTGCAACTTTTTATTACTCATCTTTCTAATCAGGCACTCTCCTATTCATATTCCAGTCTCTTTTTCAAAACAATGCATGGTTGCTAGGGTAATTTGGACCCTAGCCAGGGCCATTCCTGTCATGAGGCAAGGGGAGAGTCTTGCCTCAGGCGGCACTTTGCGGCCAGTTACCAGGGGCAGCAAAAAGCTGAAAAAAGCCGCAAATGAGCCGAATTCCTGTTTTTTAAGCATGGCTCGGCTAGTGCAGCAAGCGCAATAGCACTCATTGCAGTAGCGATGCGCACCCTCCTTCACCCGCTCCAACGATAAAAGTTGGCGTGCGGATCAAGAGGGGGGGGCGGCATCAGGGCCGCTGCCTCAGGCAGTAGTTGCCCCTGAAATGCCCCTGACCCTAGCAACCAGATAGCTGTTATCTCAAAGGTGAACAACAACTCAATGGAGATGGTCCTTTTTTTCTTACAAGAAAAGCTGATTTTAGTAGTGAGTCAGTTTAAAGGGGGTTGTTCACCTTTAAGTTAACTTTTAGCATAATGTAGAGAGCGATATTCTGAGACAATTTGCGATTGGTTTTAATTTTTTATTGTTCCTGGTTTTTGAGTTATTTAGCTTTTTAATCAGCAGCTCTCTAGTTTGCAGTGTCAGCAATTTCGTTTCTACGGAACAAATTACCCTAGCAACCCTGCATTGATTTGAATAAGAGACTGGAATATGAATAGTATATGGACTGAATAGAATGATAAGTAATAAAAAGTGGCAATAACAATACATTTGTAGCCTTACAGAGCATTTGTTTTTAGATGGTGTCAGTGACCCCCATTTGCAAGCTGCAAAGAAACAGAAGAAAATTGCAAATCATTAAAAAACTATGAAAAATAAATAATGAAGACCAATTGAAAAGTTTCTTAGAATTGGCCCTTCTACAATATACTAAAAGTTAACTTCAAGGTGAACAACCCCTTTAAGGAAGCGCCACATTTGCAAGTGAAGAGCTGGACAGAAATGCCATTTATTAAACCTTACAATTATAATTTCCCTATTTAAAGCATTTGGCGGCACATTGGTATTGTTATTACAAGTACAATTAGTAATGTTATAGGATATATGTGTAAATAAAAGTCACTTACAAGTCCCTTCTTCCTGGCTCTCCTAGTAACCTAAACTTGCCGGGGAAGCTCTCTATTTTGTCTCCTGCCAGAACTTCTTGCTACAAAGTTGCCTCCCTGACACGTGTCTGTTCTGCGCATGCGTAGCTGACCTCCCACGCAGGATATCATGGGAAATGTAGTTTTTAAACTCCAACCTAGTTCCATTCAATGTAGCTTATCGTGTGTATGTGTCATGTGGGCGATATACGCACGGGGAACCAAATGAGCCAAAATAGGTAGAGATGCAGGTTACTATTGATGGTATTTTGTCAGGCAGTTACCAGGACAGACTCCGATGTGGGGCCTTTTACTGGAAGTCGCGCCGTGTGACGTCATTGGTACGCGCAGGCGGCGTTGTGCCGGGCACAGTGTTCTGGAGCGGTAGCCATGTCCTACTGCAGGCAGGAAGGTGAGTGGAAATGTAGCCAGAGGAAGAGGAAGGGATGCAGCCAAATTGTTTAGTGGAGAGGGAGACCTGGCCCATAGAAAAGCCGTTGCAGCGTAGGCAACCTGTGAGCCTGGCACTGAGGAGTCCTGCATGGTAGAGAGGCCTCACAATCTGACAGAGGGCACAGGGACATGTGAGTTGGGAAATGACACCGACCACTTACATTATGCAAGAAGGGAAGGTGGCCTAGGTAGGTTTTTCTTAAAGGGACAGCGCTGCATATTAATGCTCACTGTTACATGAATTTGTTTAACTTTTAGCAAGGTCATGATGGAATAGTGCCTGCTGCCGCCTCTGCTTAAAGGGATTCTTCACCTTTTAGTATGTTATAGAATGGCAAATGCTAAGCAACTTTTCAACTGGTCTTCATTATATATTTTTTTTCCTTCTACTTCTTACTCTTTCCAGCGTCACAGATAGGGTTGCCACATTTTCTGGAAAAAAAAATGTCTTTCCATATATTTATCTTTTTTTTTCCCTATTGATAACATTGGTATCAACCATCATTTTTACAGACCAGGCCAGTAAAATACCGGTCAGGTGGCAACCCACTGACCCCATCTAAAAATGCTCTGTAAGGCTAAACATTTATTGCTACTGCTACTTTTTATTATTCTTATTCCTTTTCAAGTATCTCCTATTCATATTCCAGTCTCTTAGCAACCTGACTGCTGAAACTGCAACCTGGAGAGCCGCTGAGTAAAAATCTGAATAACTCAAAACGTGCATAATAAAAAAAAAAAAAATAATTGCAAATTGTCTCAGGATATCACTCTCTACGTTGTACTAACAATTAACTCAAAGGTGAACAACCCATTTAAAGGGGATCTAAATGAATGACTGTAGACTAACATACCTCCCAACATTTTGGAAGTAAAAAGAGGGACAAAAACAAATATAGCACGTAGGGTGGCAAAATGTTTTGGCCACGCCCCATTTCTTGACCACACCCCCTAATTACCATGTTCATTTTACAAAATTTGGCAGGTTATGAAAGTTTGAAAATATTCTCCTTATCTAAACTGTTAAAATTACTTATTTTCTTATCTTGCAATTGTTACATAGTATCTTATTTGCACCTGTTAACTGTTCTGAGCTCTCTGCCAAAAGCCAATTAATTTAGAAACTTTGTTTCTTTTTCTGGCTGTTCAGTGCAGAGAAAAAAGTGACTTTCCAGTACAAATGAGGGACTGCAGGTTGAGCTGTGAAAAAATGGACAGTTGGGAGGTATTGCCTCAATCACTCATCTGAGCACTTTTGCACTTCACAACCATTTTCTGTAAGCGGTAGTTATGGCTCAGTAGTTCCCTTTCTGGGTCAGTGTCAGAAACCCTAGGACCAGCTTGACTTTGGAGGCATCTCAGTGTAGACCTCTGAATAAGTTTGCATTGTTTTTTAATTTGGATATAGATCATTTAATTGTTTGAAGCATGCAGACATGTGTTGTATATGCTGGGAAACTGCAGGGAAATGTAGTTATAAATTATCGCTTTTCTTTCTTTTTTCCTTTTCCTTTGTTTTTTCCCTTTCTTCCTTTCTTTTATTTTTTTCTTTCCTTACATTCTTTCCTTCCTTTTCTTTTTCTTTCTTTGGCTATATATCTCTTTATTTGTTTGAAGCAAGCAGACATGTGTTAGGTATTTCTGTTTAACTGCAGGCAAATGTAGTTATAAATAATCTTTCTTTCTTTTTTCCTTTTCTTTTTTTCTTCCTGTTTCTTCCCTTTCTTTCTTTCTTTTTTCCTTTCCTTCCTCTCTTTACTTTTTTTTTCTTTCTTTCTTTGGCTTTAGATCCCTTTAATTGTTTGAAGCATGCAGTTATACATTATCAACATTTCTTTCTTCCTCTCCCGTGTTACAGGCATGGCGCTACCAGTGTGCAGCATACACATTTGCCTGATCACATAAATAGATTTTAACATTTAAAATAAGTTACAGTTGTGCTTCTCTGATAGTTTACGATTTGAAATTGATGAAGCTCCTTTATATGGACTTAAATATAACCCTGTCTTTTTTCCCATTAGTACCTAGTTCATAAATGCTGTGGTACAGAAACACAAACTGATAGCCTTGCTGTAGCCACTAACAAAGAATCTAAAGGAAAAGTTAAATTTTCTAATTCCAAACAATGTGCAGCTGTCAAAGTAACTGACTTATAATTTACAGTACCAATGCACACAGGCAATTATACATCCTAGTTGTTTCTCCTGTACCCTTTAGGAAAGGACAAAATCATCTTTGTAACCAAGGAGGACCATGAAGCTCCAAGTAGTGCAGAGCTGATTGCAGATGATCCAAATGACCCTTATGAGGACCAAGGTCAGTAAGAGTCGGTGTGTAAGCTGTGGATAATGCATAAGCTCAATGTGCAGAGTGCATTAACTGTGTAGGAAATAAAAATGCTTCTCTCCTCCAGCTGTTCCTGACAGTAAGCTTCCAGCACTAGCCATTACAGCTTTCTGGGCTTATATTACAGACCAACCTCATTTTCTGCTGCTGGATAATTAGTGATGACCCCTAAGCTTAGCTTCTCAACAGTTGCTCAGAGCCCACTGAGCATGTGAGTGTCACAGACACTTTCCAAGATGGTGACCCCCTGTGACAAGTTTGAAGTCCTGGATCATTGCTGCTATTGACAAGCTGAAACTTTAGACTGGTGCAATAAATTCAGTATATAAAACATGGCCTGTATATGCTTCTATGTTTTACACAAAATTAAGTGTTCGTTTAAAAACCTGCACTATGAGTCTTTGCCCTCCTGTATCAGCTGGTG
Organism: Xenopus borealis; assembly: GCA_024363595.1. Classification (NCBI taxonomy): domain Eukaryota; kingdom Metazoa; phylum Chordata; class Amphibia; order Anura; family Pipidae; genus Xenopus; species Xenopus borealis. Next base: position 113,569,195 of record CM044438.1, read on the forward strand.
TTTGTTTCAGCCTTACTGCTTATCTGACTTGTCCACACTCTTCACACCAGGCATCTAGGCTTTACAAGGATGAAGTTGGGCGGAGTTCTGAGCTAAAAACTTCATCCGATTGGATCTTTTCACCGCCTGCAAGGTTGCAGAACGATGAGCAAGCATCCCCCCCAAAAAAAAATAATAACAAGAATATTTGGTTGGTCAGGAAATCAGCCTGGTGCCGACACATTTTTCACATTTAGCCTGTGTTTTGTGTAGGCTTTTCATTCTGTAACATTCCACACTTTTGATCTAAAGGCTGGCCTACAATGGCTTTTATTAAGTTTCTGGCATTAATCGGTCTAATGCATAATATAATTGGATCTGCTTTTATTTGAATAATGAATGAGTTTAAAAGAGAAAATACACCAGTAAACCCTCAAGTAATGCTGCTCTGAGTCCTCTGTCAAAAGAAATGCTGTATTTCTTTCCTTCTATTGTGTACACATGGGCTTCTGTATCAGACTTCCATCCTTCAGCTTAAACCTCCTTGCCCTGCTCCCTCCTCCCTTCTCTGCTGTAATCTGAGCCCAGAGCTATAATTGAGCAGGGAGAGACTCAGACAGGAAGTGATGTCACACCAAGCTAATGCTGCAGCTGCTCTCCTAAACAAACAGAGAGCTTCAAGAGCTGTTTAGTCAGGTATGGTAAACCATTCTACAGAATAAATATATCATTCTAGCTTGCACTATTCCAGCTAATCTATTGGCAATAAACTGCCTCAGTATCTTTCCTTCTCCAAAAATAAAATTCCGAGCCAAAATAGCACTTGTTCAACTTAGTCTGATGTATGTGATTAGCCTGAGGTGCACCCAAGCGGGTATATTTATATTGTAAGCCATTTTGTTAAATCAGAAGCCAATAATGAGACGTCTTGCTCTGAACATTTGTTCGTTATTGGATAGTATTTTATTGTCCTTTACCTAAAGGGGTAGTCCACCATTAAATTAACTTTTAGTATGTTGTAGAGACCATGATCTTCTGACATAATGTGCATTTGGGCTTAATTTTGTCTGTGTTTTAAAAAGATCTAGCTTTTTGTTAAAGGAAAACAAATCCCCCAAAAAGAATACTTAAAGGAGAAGGAAAGGCTTGATGCACTTGGGGGTGTATTATGGCTTTATTCTGCACCATTAAAAGTTTGGAGGTACCAAATACACTGTTTATAATACTGCATTGCTTCTTCAATTCCTTGTTTCGTCGCCAGGTAGCCATTAGACTTCAAGTCAAAGGATGAGTTGAGAGTCTGTGTCTGGAAAATGCACATAATATATATCTAAGTGATGTTTGCAGACAGCTAGGATACAGCATAGGAAAGCCATTCTCTTCTGTTTAATGGGACAAATTTGGCTTGTTTATCCTAGCCACCAGCTATGCAGAGGCAGAGGTACTCAAATGCAAACTCACTCTAATGGCAATTGTGAAATGGTGAAATGGTCTTCCAGTTTGCCTAGTACAGGTATGGGACCCGTCATCCTGAACGCTTGGGGCCTATTTGAAAATCATATAAACTTTAAATAAATCCGATAGGCTGGTTTTGCCTCCAATAAGAATTAATTATGTTGTTTACTTACTGTTTTATTACTACAGAGAAAAAATTTGGCTTATTTGGATAAAATGAAGTCTATTGGAGACTGCCTTTCCGTAATCCTGAGCTTTCTGGATAAAGGATTTCCAGATAACCAATCCCATACCTGTATCTGACTGTGTAACCCCACCTTCAGTGTATTCTCCTGCTCTATGCTCAGTGCACTGCCCTAACAAACTACTGTATTTATTTTTCAGGGCTGATCTTGCCCAATGGAGACATCAACTGGAACTGTCCTTGTCTTGGAGGCATGGCAAGTGGTCCTTGTGGGGAGCAGTTTAAGTCGGCTTTCTCTTGCTTTCACTACAGTCAGGAGGAGATAAAAGGCTCTGACTGCCTAGATCAGTTCCGGGCAATGCAGGAGTGCATGCAGAAATACCCTGACTTATATCCACAGGAGGATGACGAGGATGAGCTGGAGAAAGAGAAGCAGAATAAAGAGGAAGAGCCTTCTGTCGCACAGTCCTCGGATACCAAAGAAGAGATTTCCAGCTAATAGAGGGCAGGAGGCAAACGGCCTCTCTTTATCTCTGTTGCTCCATGGAACATAATATGCATAGAGGTGTGTTAACACCATAGCAAAATCTAATCTCTATGTAATAATCTGTCTTTGTGAGGGACCCATAGCAGCGTAAACTCCAGCTCTACTCCCAGTCTCAGCCCAGCAAGAGTTGTAACAACACTGTGATAATCTGAAATCATGTATATTTATAGAAGCCGTCACTGGATAAGCAGCAACAATTCCAATTCAATTGTCCTTTTTGTTACAGTTTTCTAACTTAACTTTTTATTTTTTTTCTGTCAATGTAAAAAGGGAACAACTGAAAAGATTAGAGTTAAAGCAGTTCTTGTACAGTCTTTGCCTGATTATTCTCTTTAGGTTGAATGATGGGGGCAATGCAAGGAATACAAATAATCACTCTGTGCACTATGATTGGTTACCTGACCCAGCCAATCAGAAGAAGGCAAATCTGACAGAGTTCCTTCCGTTGTGCCTCGGCCCTTGGGGTGTCCCTTCATACTTGCACTGAGCTTGTGAGATTGCCCCTCTCTAGTGTTACGTGCAGAGAGAATGTGGGCGATCAGAGAATAATAAAGACCTTTTTACCTGATGAGTTCTGCAGCTTTCATTATGTCCAGCACACAGACCATAGCTATAGAATACTAGCACTGTTCCTACTTTACAGTTATATATTGTTCCCTTCCAGCCACACTTGCTTATTGCAGGCTCTATTCTGCCAGTTGCCATTGCTGCCAGAGCTGGTGATTGAGCAGTTAAAGGTTCATATAGTTACAAAATTATATATTTCTATCTCCTTTTGTTTTCCACATTGTGTAATCCTAAGTGACTAATTCTCTAAACAACAACTTTGTAAAGATACTATTTGACGTTAAATCATTTCAGAACATATTGCGATGAATGGCCCTAGGTGGTCTTCATTGTCTCTTTCTAGCTTTAAAATGACGGTCAGCGAAAAATCTATTCCTCTGTGAGGTTGTTGTTGCTCCTTATTAATTATCTTTCAATTTCGGACTATTTGGTATCCTATTCCAACCACTCCCTGATTGCCCAGGACAATTTGACCCTAGACAGCTGCGGAACAATTAAAAACTGATGAATACAAATTGTCCCAGAATATCACTGTCTACATCATACTAAAAACTGAATAACCAGAGAAGTGGTCTGTGTCATTTCTCAGGCGTGAAATTCAGCAAGAACAACTAAAATAAATCTCCCCCTTGAATATAAGCTTTCATTGCAGCTGGGAATAGGGCAAGCTGTGTGAGCTAGAAACAAAGATAAAATCTATTTTTTTTTTTGAGAAAAAACCAAAACCTCTTCTGAAAGACAATCAGGAACAGGTTATACCTATTGGGCTGCAATGCAAAAGACACCTTATTTAGCCATCTATCCAGTAATTCTGTCTCCTTGAAATGTTGCACCAAACTTTTCTCCTTAAAACCTATTCCAAGATTTCATTTGTGTCAATCCAAAATTTCACATAGTGTCTATTTTTTTTAATGGTCTATTCATGTAATTCAGGGGTCCCCAACTGCCGGTCTGCAGCATAGAACCGAGCCGCGGACAGTCCTGAACTGGGCTGCTAAAATTAATGCGGTGCGCCCATATTGGATGCCGGCAATCAAAATTGGATGCTGACCCCCACAGCCCCCGACCGTCTCCGACTCTCCCCCTGACTCCCCCCAAGCCTCTCCCTGTTACACCAGTTCCCTGTACCAAAAAAGTGGATCCCTGATGTAATTCACATTGCAAGCTCCTATTTGACTGTACTACTTTCCCAATTCTGTCACACTTGTGTGTAATGGTAAGAGGCTTTTGCTCCGTGTTTAAATTTTGACTTTTCCCTGCTATGAGTGGCTGCTATATATGTTAAAGTAGTCATGGAAGCTTACTAACCTACAAGGGCAGCCTTAAAGGATAAGGAAAGACTAAAACTAAGTAAGCTTTATCAGAAAGGACTATATAAATACAGTATACCAGGCAAGTAAAACCTGGAATTTTTACTCTCTTAAAGTAGAAGGAAAGGCTAAAATTAAGTAAACTTTATCAGAAAGGTCTATATAAATACACCAGTAAACCTTCAAAGTAATGCTACTCTGAGTCCTCTGTCAATAGAAACACAGCATTTCTTTCCTTCTATTGTGTACACATGGGCTTCTGTATCCGACTTTCTGTTTTCAGCATAAACAGCCAGGGCTAGGGCTTGAGCATGCTCAGTTTGCTCCTCCGTCTCCCACCCTTTTCCCCCCTCTCCGCTGGCGAGGCAATTTTGAGAGATATTAAAAATTGCGCCGCTCCGTGTGAATAAGCGCAGGCGTTTTTAAGGCTCGCCGGTGCACAATGGTGCCTAGCTATTCGGGGGCGATCCGTCGCGGCGAGAAGTCACCCAGGCGACGGATCGCCCCCGAATCTCCCCGTCTGGCCTAAGCCTTAAAGGGATACTGTCATGGGAAAACATGGTTCTTTCAAAACACATCAGTTAATAGTGCTGCTCCAGTAGACCTGCACTGAAATCCATTTCTTGAAAGAGCAAACCGTTATTTTGATATTCAGTTTTGAAATCTGACATGGGGCTAGACATTTTGTTAATTTCCCAGCTGTCCCTGGTCATGTGACTTTTACCAGCACTTTAGGAGGGAACTGCTTTCTGGTAGGCTGTTGTTTTTCCTTCTCAATGTAACTGAATAGTGTACAGTGGGACATGGGTTTTTACTATTGAGCAGGGCCACTCCAGCCATGAGGCAAGGTGAGAACCTTGCCTCAGGTGGAACTTTAATGAACAAATTTTTTAAAAAACTAATTTCCGTTTTTTAAAGTGATGCGGCTCCTCCTCCACCCGCTCCGACAAAGTATGGAGCGGGACAGGGGGCGTCATCTGGGCTGCTGTCTCAGGCGGCAGCAGCCCCAGGAACACCCCTGCTATTGAGTGCTGTTCTTATATCTACCAGGCAGCTGTTATCTTGTGTTAGGGAGCTGTTATCTGGTTACCTTCCCATCAGGACTGGACTGAGAATTAAAATAGGCCCTGGCATTTCAGGTATACAAGAGGCCCATCAGCCCACATAGAGGCCCAAACAGCCCCCAGCCCACTAAACACTGACTTTATATGGGACCTTATAGCAGCCCCTCTGGCATTTGCCCTAACCCACAAATGGCCAGTCCGGGCCTGCTTCCCATTGTTCTGTTGTTAGGCTGCTGGGGAGAAAAGGGAGGGGCCAGTGGCGTAACTACTCGCTGGTGGGCCCTGGTGCAGGATTGGCACCCTGGCCCCCCTATCGGGCTCTCCCCCTATGAATTGCACATTGGAGTTCTCCTAGCCTCTCCGCGGGCCCTGAGAGGGAGTGGGCCACTGGGAGGGGCGATATAACTCCAACTTGCAGTACAGCAGTAAAGAGCGATTGAAGTTCATCAGAGCACAAGTCACATGACTTGGGACAGCTGGGAAACTGAAAATATTTCTAGCCCCATGTCAGATTTGAAAATGAAATATAAAAAAAAAAAAATATATATATATATATATATATATATATATATATAAAATATAGAAATAGGCAAAAAAAGCAGCACTATTAACTGATGCATTTTGGGGAAAAAAAATATATTTTTCATGACAGAATCCCATTAACAACAAGTATGTGCTGGGAGCCCCAAGGCGGGGCGGGTGTGTCCATGCGCGGGACATGTGATCCTATTTACATAAATATCCCCTCCCTCCTCAGAGACGTGATCTTTCATCGACCCCGCTGGCAGGGAGGAGGGGGAGAAAAAAAGTTTGCGGGACTTGGAAAGTTTGTGAGTGGAGCCGAGCGGGGAGATGGATGCGCTGAAGTCTGCGGGGAGGGCGATCATTAGGAGTCCGAGCATTGCCAAGCAGAGCTGGGGAGGAGGAGGCAAACACAAGAGTAAGTGCGGCTCTTGTTCTTACGTGTGTATTTCAATTCGCTCCCCAGTTCAACCTGTTGTTACACTGCTAAGCCCTGTGCTTGGAAAGTCGTGAGTGATAGTTGGGCGGCAGGTTGGGTAAGCTCTGCTATAACTACAACAGTCCCATGTGGTTTCTATTAGGCGCAAGGGCTGAGTTGCTCTCCCGCCCCAGGCACACAACCCAGTGTGGATACAAGTATGTGTGAGGCTCCTGCTGATTGGATAGAGTTCAGCGCTTACAATATTACAATACTTCTCTCTACACAACAACAAACTCGCTGCCTTGTGTGAAATAATGCTGCTACTCGCTGCTTTCCCTCTGCTTTCTAGAGTCCTGCTATAAAGTAGAATGGCGTATCTCTCTGGGGGCATTGGTTGGTCTGCTCTCCCTTTCCTGTCAGAATGAGCTCCGTGTATCCCAACGGCTAACAACAATAAGACTGACTGACAGAGTGTGGGCCTGTGACGTGCTGTGACTACACACACTAGTGTCATTAGCTGTATAGTTGCAAACAATCCATTAGTCTTCTGGTTACTTTGGGTCTTTAGTTCCCAGAATGCCTACTGTGTGGGCACAAACAAATATGTTGTGTCATCTGGGATTGCTGCTTCATGGTATGTGCCCTTAAAGGAGAAGTCAACCCCTTTGGTGCTAAAATCCTGCCCTACTCCTCTGGCCTACCTTCCCCCACCCCCTGGGCAAATGCCCCTAAGTTGCCACTTACCCCTCAGCGCAGGTCCTGTCCACAAAGTTCACAGGTGCCATCTTCTCCTGTGCACAGGGGTGCTCCGTCAATGAGGTGACAGCGCCCCCCTGGTTACCAGGTGTGCCAAAATGCCACATTTCCTTTTTTCAACCCAGAAATTCGGCTCTTCTAGTGCAGAGGCAGAGCACGCTGGAAAAGTGAGCGCCATGGAGAGGGGGGGGGGCAGCAAATGCAAGGCTGCATTGAGATTTCCCTGTGTGACCTTCTTCCTGGATCCATCGGTGTCTTCTGGCCCATGCACAGTAGGAGGTATTTGCCGGTTCAGCTCTACTGTGCAGATGCCGAATGTGACAAAGTGAAGTTGGAAAACGTGACTTTCAGTCATTCAGGACTGGAAATACTGCGCATGCCCCAAAAATGCTGGTCTGATTGCCGAAGAACACTGAAAAAATAAGATGGTGCCAGTGTACTCCCGATGCCAGATGCATGCTGGGGTAAATAAAACAATTAGGGGCATTTGCCCGGGGGAGGGGGGGCAGTTAGGCTGGGGGAGAGTTTTTTTTTTTTTTTTTTTTTCCCCTAAGAACAGGGTTGTTCCTGGAGGTGGGCATTGAAAATACTGTCTCTTTGCTGATGATGCTAAATTGTGCAGAACTACCAAGTTCCATGTAGGATGCTGCCACTCTTTAGAGTGATTTGACTAAACTGAAAAACTGGGCAGCAAAAAAGGTACAAAGTGCATAAATGCAAGGTTATGCACAAATATAACATGATTGTGATGGACATTACTGTAACACTAACAAAGCAATGCAGCTGCCTTAAAATGACATTCTACATGTGTGTGTTTTGAATGTAACTCAAGCATCTATATTTTTAATCATGACTCACAAAAGCACACGGCTGCTTTCACCAGCTTATTGTACAATTTACACACTGTAAGGGGCAGGCACATGCCTTATTTGTCACTTGCAATATATCTTGGCTACTGTGGATAACAAAACAACCCTTGTTTTCTTCTCCCTGGCAAAAAAAAAAATGCAAATTGCTGGTGGGGGGAAATGCACTGCACTCTGCACTTTCCAAAGTAGCCTGAAGTTTCCTTGTGAGGAAATGATTCATTCAACAGAGGGCGAAGTGGCTAACGCAAGCGAAAATTCGCCATTGTGATGTAATTTCGTAACTTCGCAAATTCACTAACACCGATTCTGGCCAATTTTCGCTACCGAAGTAGATAAACTAGCGCAACTTTGCACCCTAACCCCAGGCGAAGTTGCGCTCTGATAAAGGATCGTAATTACGCTAATTCACTAAAATGACCATTTTACTGAGCGTTGCCACTTACACTAGACATTACTTTGCCAGGTCAGACCTGGCGAAGTTCAATACAATAGATAGGAGTTTGAAAATTATTTTTTCAAAGTCCCAAAAAAAAAAAAACGCTGGTGTCTTTTACCTTTTGTAGGGTGATAGTCTGAAAAATAGCGACATTTTTTTGGGGAGGGTGTTGCCCTCCTTCCCCCCCTACATTTCCTAACATATGGCAACACAACTATACAGGGGGCACATGTAGGTCAATAGGACAACTTTATTTTATTTATTAAAGGTTTCCTGGGCTTGTGTAGTGGAATGTAGTGGCTGTAACATATACTTCTATTCTACTTTGAAATTTGCGCCATATGCAAATTAGGCATCGCTAGCGTAAATGCGCTTTGCCTGGTGAAGTAACACTAGCGCAACTACGCTACAGTTTGCCGACCTGAGCGTAACTTAGCACATTAGTGAATTAGCGTAGTGCTGGCGAAAATTTGCCTGGCGAAGTGCGGCGAACGTTGGCTAAGGCAACTCTAGCGCATTTTCGCTGCTTCGTGAATTTTCCCCGCAGTCTCTGGTGCATGGAAGCATGCTGTAACTCTGCATAGCGAGACAGCTTTCAGTAGTTCTGTTCATGCATGTGCATAACGAGAGTACCACTATTAAGGCTGGGGACAGACAGGGAGATTCGGGGAGATTCTGTCGCCTGGCGTTTAATAGCAGGCGACAATCTCCCCGAATTTCCTTCTCCCTGTCTGCCGCTAGTATTAATGACAAAGCGCCAGCGCCTGTGCACACACAGCGCGGCGATTTCCGGAATCGCCCGAAGATAGTACGTGAGGAAACTTCGGGCGATTCCGGAAATCGCCGCGCCGCGTGTGCACAGGCGCTGGCACTTTGTCATTAATACTAGCGGCAGACAGGGAGAAGGAAATTCGGGGAGATTGTCGCCTGCTAAAAACGCCAGGCGACAGAATCTCCCCGAATCTCCCTGTCTGTCCCCAGCCTAAACATGACTGCCTGCATTGAGATTTCCCTTCCAGTGTGGTTAGCCTAGTGCAGGTAGAGGGTTTTTTTTTTTTTGTTTGTTTTTTTAAACTAAAAGTGGGAAACTGCATTTAATCTACCTTTTGATTGAGAACTGAACATTTGTTTTTCTGAAATGTAACTGAAATGGCTATTTTACTGAAGGAACCTTACTGAGCAGATCTTTTGGGCCACCATTCAGTACACCATTTATTAATATTATAAGTGTTTATAATTACAATCTATAGAAATGTTTCATGAAATAGAACTTCTGAAAGTCACACTTCCTGCTCGCTTTATTTCCTTGTGCGTTTGTGGGTTTCCTTTCTGTCCTAATACACCCAGTTTTGCCTGCCCTATAGTAGGTCTTCACTGCACTGCTACCTACAGAGGTCTGAATAACTTTGTAATCTGAAGAGATCAAAGTATTAAAATGGCATGTGATTCTCTACCACTTTTTTCTTGTTTTGTAGAACATATTTATTTTGCAAGTTGTAGTTGCAGCTGTACTGCACCCAGGTCTGAGATACTTCTAACATGGAAAAGTCTCACTATGGGCATGGCTCTGATCACCGCTACCTGTGATGCAGTCCATCAGTCTTTATATTAGGTCACTTCAAATTCTGGGACAAAGATAATAATAATAATATGAATAGGAGATGGGCTGAATAGAATAAGTGATAAAAAGTGGCAATAACAATATATTTGTAGCATTACAGAGCATCTGTTTTTAGATGGTGTCAGCTGCAAAGAAACAGAAGAAATTTGCAAATCATTAGAAAAACTTATGAAGACCAAATAATGAAGACCAATTGAAAACCTTCTTAGAATTGTCCCTTCTACAATATAATAAAAGATAACTTGATGGTGAACCACCCCTTTAATGGATACATTTCTTATCTTTCTTCCACGTCCCTCCATGTCAGTACGCATGGGTATTGCCCCTCCCAGATCCGG
>CM044438.1:113582077-113599117 GCA_024363595.1 Xenopus borealis
CCCCCCCCCCCAGTAGCCTAACAGAAGAACAATGGGAAGGTAACCAGATAGCAACTCCCTAACACAAGATAACAGCTGTCTGGTAGATGCAAAAACAGCACTCAATAGTAAAATCCAGGTCCCACTTTCCATTATGTTGAGGGCAGGGGCACACAGGCAGATTCAGGAAGATTTAAATTGCCTGTTGATTAATCGCCTCTTCTTTGGGGCGATAATCTCCCCAACTGCCTTCCCCCTGCTAAAATGAAACATTATCTCTGGCAATGCACTCGTGGCACTTCAATTTCTGAAGTTGCCTAACGAGGAAACTTCAGGGGACTTCGCAAATTGAAGCGCTGCGAGTGCCATTGTGCTGACGTTTTCTCATTTATAGCAGGCGGAGATTGGGGAGATTATCACCCAGAAGAAGAGGCGATTAGTTGCCAGGCGACTAAATCTCCACAAATCTGCCCCTGTGACCTTAAGATGAGTAGGAGAAACAACCTGCCAGAAAGCGGTTCCCTCCTCAAGTGTTGGCTCTTTCTGAAATCACATGACCAGGCAAAATTGCCTGAGCTGCAACTACACACCAATATTGCAACTAAAAAAAAGAAATACACTTGCTGGTCAGGAATGAAATTTTATCTTGTAAAGCGAGTTATTTGCAGTGTAAACCGTGTCATTTAAAAATAAAAACATCATAAAAATCATGACAGAATCCCATTAAGGATTCAATACATGAGCAGGATTTAAAAATTTTAACTAGTTCCTCGTTTTCTAGTCCTAATGTATGACGATAAATAGCGGAAAATAATGATGGTTTTTATTTCACGAAACACCAGAACTAATGCATATAAATAGTGAAGATTAGACTCTGGTATTTCCTCACCCAAGGATAGGAATTTCAGGCATGCAGCTCTTAAGTTGCCGCAATAATTGGAGTTTATACTTGACATTCTGGGGCAGGCCCGGACTGGCAATCTGTGGGTTAGGGCAAATGCCAGATGGGCTGCTATAATGTGCCATAGAAAGTCAGTATTTAGTGGGCTGGTGGGGACTGTTTGGGCCTCTATGTGGGCTGATTGGGTCTCTGTGTACCTGAAATGCCAGGGCCTATTTTGATTCTCAGTCCAGTCCTGTTCTGGGGGTTTCCTCCCTCGCTCTAGAGCTGGCAGAAAACCAAACTGTACCAGTCTGCACCTTCTGGTGGGCACCAAGTTGCAAATGCTTAACACTAAGGGCTAGTCCACAGGGGAAGATCCAGGGAGTTTCTTTGTGGCAACTAATCTCCCTGAATTGCTTTACCCGTGTCTTGCGCCTGATAAAATGAAAAGTCGCCTGCGCCTATTCACACGCGCTGCTGCGTTTTCCTAAGTCGTTGGAAATTGCCTTGTTAGGCAATTTTGAGCGACTTAAGACAAGTGTTAGCAATTCCGGAAGAATAGTCGCCCCCAAAGAAGCGGTGATTACTCGCCCGGAGACAAATCTCCCTGATTCTTCCCATGTGGACTAACCCTAAACTTTGGTTATCTCTTTCAAAATAAATCCTGTTAAATGACATTTCTTTGTGATGTTAAGGCTTATCCAGCAATAAATTTGTACATTCTGTATTTGAAGTGGATGGAAATCTTAAAATAGCTTTCAGCATTTATATATTGTGTAGTTCTTGTATAAATTTTTTTTTTTATGACACTGTATGTAAAGACATGGGATAAGCAATGCAATCAAACTCTATGCATGTGAGCAAAGATTAAGTATTTTGCTTATCTTTGTCTGTACGGCTTACCTGTTTGTATTTCGTTCTGGTACCCATTATCCAGAAAGCTTTGGTTTTACAGAGAGGTTTTCTCCCATAAACTTAATTTTATCCAAATAATCCAAAATGTTTTAAAGGTTTTTTTTTTTTTTTTTTTTTTTTTTTTTTTTGCATTTCAACAAACCTAAAAAAGGGGGGGGGTGACCCCCTTAAGAAGTAAAAGGGGAGAGTGAAGAGGAGTTGAGCTGGGGTGGAGGGGGCATTACCAGTCTGAGGACATTATACATTCTTATCGCTGTAAGGCCCCCATACATGGGCCGATAAAAGCTGCCTACTGACAGTCTGCAGCTTCTTGGCCCGTGTGTGGGGCATCCACCAGCTCTTGATTGGGCAGGTTAAAAAATCCCGTCTGATGGTGGCCGCATCTGTGCATGTATGCAGTCCCGTGATCCGACTGCCCAATTAGGATACATTATAATGCGTTCATTGGGCCCTATTGCCTATGATTGGATCAGCCCAATATAGCCCACTACAATGTGGGCATATCTGGGAGAGATCCACTCATTTGGGAACATCTCCAAACGAGTGGATCTGTCTATGGCCCCCTTTAGTCATTTTTCTTTACTAATTCCTGGGCCGTTGTTAGTGGTGACCCATTCACCTCCAGCCATGATCCTCAAATGTCTTCAAATTTACCCCCAAAAATTCAATTCCAGTGTAACAATAGTGGTAATGTTTCTTCTATACCTTGAAGGCAGAGGCTAGGCGATAGTATGTTAGCGAGCATTGGGCAGTGTCCACGTAGGTAAGTACCTCTTGCCAAAATCCCTGAATTATTGGGTATTCCCAGAAAACATGGAAGAATCTACCAACTGTGTTGTGGCATTTAGGACGCTAGTCCGAGGCCCTGGATCCTAGTTAAATAATCCAAATTTTAAAAAACTTGATTTCCTTTTTTCTTTATATCAAGTACAAAATACTGTTTTATTGTTGCACACAGATCTATATTATAATAATTATTTATTTTTATTAACCTGTATTTCTATAGCGCCAACTTATTTTGTAGCTCTGTAATCCTTATTGGAATCAAAACCAGCCTATTGGATTTATTTAATGTTTACATGATTTTCAAGTAGACTTAAGGCATGAAGATCCAAAGTACGGAAAGATCAGTTGACCCGGAAAACCCCAGGTCCCGAGCTTTCTGTATTCAGGTTGGTGAGTTTAGCAGGGAACTGCCGTGTGTGACAATGATGGGGCTGAACTTTGCATTGAAGTGCAGACTGGCAGGTTGCTGCTACTGACCTCAATCTGGGAATGTGTGACTTCTATATTTGTTAAAAGCAACTAGGTGCAAATGCTGCTTGGCTTTCACTGCACATGTAGCTCATCACTGTTGATAAACTCCAAACTGTCCCCACCAAATTTTCCAGCTGTGTAATTGGCACTAGTCCATCTATTACTCACTGCTACTTTTCAAGCTTCATACACCCATAAATTTTTTTTGCCAGACTTTCTGTAGTATTAATTGGGTCCAGGTAGTCTATGATCTGACAAACCTACTGAGCTTTTTTTTTTTCTTTTTTTTTAGCTGTGTCAAACCTATACATTTGGCGGTGATGTGCTTGGAAGACAAAAAACTTGCCAAAGTGGTTTTGTGTGTGTTTTTGCACATGTAAATTGTTCTGCCCCCCCCCCCCCCCCCCCCCCCCAATATTACAGAAGTTTTAGCAGCTTAGAGAGCAGACTTCACTTAGTTTACCAAGGAAGACTGCATTTAATTTGTTTCAGGGCTTAAGTGTTCTGTCCAGGAATGTTTCATTAAATTGCTGGAGCAAAATAAATGAAGACTTTGTCTTTTTTTTTCTGTAAGTTCCATGGAACTCAATGCACAGTGGATCTATATTTAGAACACATGGCACTCAAAACAGTGTCACTGCAACTTGTCGGTTAAATGTTAGTTCTGTGTAATAGCTATGATGTAATTACATTATAATAGTTATATAAATAGCAGATAGTCACTATTCCTCTCTCCGCATCTTTTTATCTTCGTTCTGTCTTCATGCAACAGTTGGGTGTCAGATATTCATTGACGGTTAGATCCAATATATCTTAAAGAGAAACCGTCATGGGAAAACATGTTTTGTTTTTAACACATCCGTTAATAGTGCTGCTCCAGTAGACTTCTGCACTGAAATCCATTTCTCAAAAGAGAACAGATTTTTTTTATTCAGTTTTGAAATCTGACATGGGGCTAGCTATTTTGTCAATTTCCCAGCTGCCCCTGGTCATGTGACTTGTGCCAGCACTTTAGGAGGGAACTGCTTTCTGGCAGGCTGTTTTTTTTCCTTCTCAATGTAACTGAATAGAACGCAGTGGGACATGGGTTTTACTATTGAGTGCTGTTCTTAGATCTACCAGGCAGCTGTTCTCTTGTGTTTGGGTGCTGTTATCTAGTTACCTTCCCATTGTTCTTTTGTTAGGCTGCTGGGTGGGGGAAAGGGAGGGGGTGATCACTCCAACTTGCAGTAAAGAATGATTGAAGTTTATCAGAGCACAAGTCACATGACCAGGGGCAGCTGGGAAATTGACAAAATGTCTAGCCCCATGTCAGATTTCAAAATGAAAATGCTCTTTTTAGAAATGGATTTCCGTGCAGATTTCTTCTGGAATAGCACTATTACCTGATGCATTTTGAAATTTTTTTTTTCCCATGACAGGTTTCCTTTCCTATTCAGATGAATTAGAGCTCACTCCAATAACTGATTTCAGTACAAACAAACTGCCTTTTGCAAAAATCCTGCATGTAGAGAGACATGATGTCTGGTGATTTTAATAGTGAGTTCTAATACATCTTCTAGGCAAAAGGAGCCTCCCTATAAGATACAGTATACTGGATGTAACTGTCAATGAATATCTGATACCCAACTCTTGCATGAAGACTGAATGAAGAGAAACCGATGATGAAAGAGGGATAGTTAAGATAAGATAAACTTCATTCATTGAGAAATGGTACAGAATTTTTAATTTATTATATTTAGAAAACTTCTTAATTCAGTATGCTGAAGCTTATATTAAATTTGGATTTTCACGATCGGTCTCCCTTTTTAAATGATTAGCTGAACTATAACTTACCATACTGGAAAATACGAAGACACATTTTCCCCCTTACTTTCTTTCATCCCCCATTGTAAAGGCAAAATCAAACTAGCAAGATTAAAAAAAAATTTGATTTAGGTTGTGGATATTTTGTTCAGAGATCTAAGCAGACTTTAAATTTGTATTTTTTTTCTAAATAGAACTACCAGAAAATTGGACTGATACCAGGGAAACACTTTTAGAAGGAATGTTATTCCATTTGAAATATTTGGGTATGACGTTGGTGGAACAACCAAAAGGGGAAGAGCTGTCCGCAACTGCAGTGAAAAGAATTGTGGCAACTGTAAGTCTTACAAATCATGTTGAAACTCACTGTAAGTACAAGAATGTATAGTCACTGAATAGACCCCTCTGCTCATTAAATGCCATTCCTGTGAGTCCTATCATTACATTTACATTTTTTACAAAAATCTATACTTAATTAAGGATAGTTTTATCCAGAGTGGATGAGACCTAGGTTTTCCAGATAAGGGCTAATTTGTTTATTCATACCTTAATTTAAGCCCCCAAACTATTTATATTTTGGAACATACACAATCCAGCCAAATCCAAAATGAGTAACCATGTGTCCAAAATACAGAGTCACAATACTTTCCCTTTTCCTGAAGGCTACTAATTTCTAGTTTAGTTTCTCCCTAATAGTATTCGGTACCAAGTGAAAGCATCCTAATTATAAACGTCAAAGGTCTACTGAACAGTTTGATGCCCAATATGCATAGATATACTAAACTGTGGTGTACATAGACCCCAAATGAAAGCAGAGCATATGAATTTTCACTGCTGACACTCTGGCTGCTGCAATATTAGCACCTGCTATATGTTATGTGCTAAAAGATCCCCTATATATTTTTGGAAAGTGCACATTCTGACGAATCCAAAATGGGAAAATACAACCTTCTGCTGCAAATCCATGCTAAATGAGGCGATATTTATGAAATTTAAAAGAATTGTCACAAAGCTTGCGTTGTACTCCATATATGCACCACATTTTGTAACGTACCCGCATAAAACATCTTAAATATGCACACCAGGGGTTTACTGAACAGTTTGATGCCCAATATGTTTAATTTACCAAACTATGTGGCGCACAGAAACCCCCAAATGGAAATACAGCAGGCAAAATTCCCATGGATAAAAATAGTAAAAAAAAAAAAAAACAGAATGCAACAAAATCTCTGAAATTCAATAGAACCACTAAAATCAACTTGAGCAGTTTAGTGTGGTGTTTATACAAACTGTTTTGCTTAAGTTGCTAGTTTGTTACTGTTGTGTAATACCGTATAGAAAAAAGGCAGGCAAGCAATTGCATAGACCAGGGATCTGCAACCTTGGCTCTCCAGCTGTTAAGGAACTGCAAGTCCCACAATGCATTTGCCTTTATGAATCATGACAGATGCCTTCATTGCATTCTGGGACTTGTAGTTCCTTAACAGCTGGAGAGCCAAGGTTGCAGATCCCTGGCATAGACGAATCTTCCAGGCAGGCTTAGTCAAATCATCAAAGTAGTTTATTTCTGTGCACAAGGATACAGCCTTGCACGTTTTGATATCACTTGGATACGTAATCATAGGCTTATGATTAAGTATCCAAGTGATCTGAAACTCGTAAGGCTGTATCCTTGTGTACAGGAATAAACTACAGTAGAACCCCTATTTTACATTCCCTGATTTTAAGTTTCCCCTCATTTTACATTGTTGTTTTGTGGTCCCACCTATATATTATGCATAATACATTTCCCTGATTTTAAGTTTCCCCTCATTTTACACCATTTTTTTCTGGTCCCCTAAAAAACGTAAAATGGGGGTTCTACTGTACTTTCATTTGACTAAGCCTGCCTGGAAGATTTGTCTATGCAAGTGCCTGCTTTTTTTCTATATGGTAGTCTGCTCCCCAAACTAAGGGTTCAGGGCGGTGCACCTGGACCTCTTCTCACAACTGGTGAGTGCTAATAAAGCACTGTGATACTATACTCCTCCTCGGCTATCAAAAAAACAAATTCAAGATGAGGTCTCTTCTACCTCTGCAGCAGCCTGCACCTTTTCTACCAAACCCTGGTGAGCCTACCATACCTTTTACTGCTTGGATCCGTATGTTTTATAGTTACATTATTGCTGCTGACCAAGAGGAGGTTTCTGCTGCTAGAAAGCGTGCTTTACTTATTCACTGCCTGGGGGCAGAGGGACAGCGTATATTCTATACATTACCATCACCTGATGAGACTTATGAAACTGCCCTTACTGTTACAAAGAACCTTTTCATACCAAGAGTAAATGTGGTTGCTGAAAGATATAAATTTCGCCAACGTGGACAATGTAATGGCGAATCCACAAAACAATTTGTAGCAGCTTTGAGCGCTGGTTGTTACCTGTGAATTTGGGAATCTGACCGATGAAATGTTAAAGGTGGCCATACATGGTGAGATCTCCCCGATCTGCCCACCGTAAGGTGGGTGATCTGATCGTGGGCCCTAGGGCCCAATCATCAGATCACAGATACGGGCGGTCGGATCGCAGGACTGCATCAATGAACAGATGCAGGTGTCAACAATGCTGCTGCTTGATGGGAACATGTTCCAGATCACTAATTCATCTGACTTGCTGGAAAGGCTCTACACCCTAGATACACTTGTGCTTGATCCTAACTATAATTTTCATTGTGCCTTGTACAACACCGTACATGTGGTGATTGAATGTTATTGAAGGGTGAAGAGGTTTTCAGGGAATTTGTTGGTTGTGTGTCATTCCCTAAAGCTAGAGTGTGTCCTGGGTTTGTTTGTCTGTAGTTTTGCCTGTGGGATCTTTGCAGATTTTGTTTTTCTCCCTAAAAGGCAAAAGCAAGTGGGAAGAAACTGCAGAAAGTTCTTCTGAAAGTATCACCACGGGGCATCATTCTGTATGACAGTGCAAGCAACCAACTAATTGAGAATGTTTCAATCTACAGGTGAGTTGAATTGGGTGCAAGATTTCTTTAGTTATGTGACAGAACATAAATGAAGGTGTGATTACCCTTCAGGCAACCTTCTATTATGTATTCTATTATGTTATTTTTTTTTTCTTTGTAGAAGCAACAGCAGGGTACATGTAAATGACATTAGTGTGGGTTGGTGGGGATATCTAGACGATCCATATCAGTTGGTTGTCTCCTGGCCAACTATTCTCAGAATCGGTGACTTGAAGCCAGTTTCTAGTTTTGTTCATGGGTTTTTGAGGCCACCCAATGTTTGCCTCAATCTAATGCCGTCTGGATCCTTGACTTGCATCTTTTACAATTCAGGAACAGAGACTTGTCTTTTCAATCTTCTTTTTATAGGTTTCTTCTGGTTTAATTCTATTTATAAATACTAAGGACAGTTCTGCCTGTGCAGCTACAAGGACTGGTCTTAAAAAAACAATCGTGAAGGCAAATGAAACCGTGTAATTTAAAATTAGAGTTTCTGTTATGATTTATGTAGTTGTGCTGATCATATATAATTCATCTCTTCTCCTCTGCAGGATATCCTATTGCACAGCTGATAAAATGCATGACAAGGTTTTCGCCTACATTGCTCAGAGCCAGCAGAATGAAACCTTGGAATGCCATGCATTTCTTTGCACAAAGAGGAAAATGGTTGGTATATTGTATAAACTTGCTTATATTCAAAGGGACTGAAGGGTATTAGTCATTTCTGCCTCTCCGAATCAGCAATGTTGTATGTTACACAATCCTGGGCCTACCACTGCAGCCCTGAGAGCAGAGAAATACGTCTGTTTCAATATGAAATTCTTGAGAGAGAATTTACAGGGCCCAATTATTAAAGGAGAAGGAAAGTCGAGACTTACTTGGGGGTGCCAAAATGGTAGGCTTGATTGTAATGAGTTAACTGAATCCCTGGCTCGGTACTCCTATCAGCATAAAAATGCACTGACCCAGGGTTTTACCAGTGAGCGCCACGGAGCAATAATTTCCTTCTTCCGCTGTCTCTGCGCGGCTGCACATGCGCATTAGAACGAAAAGCCAAACTTTAACTTTAAAGTCCACTTTTGCTCTGCTGTGCGTGCAATCGTCCAGGGAAATGTGAAGAAAGAAGAAGATGGAAGTGGTGCTCACTAGTAAAACCCAGCGTTTCAGGTGCCTAACATTTGGCACCCCCAATTAAGTCTCGACTCGCCTTCTCCTTTAAACCTCGAATTTTCTGGTTGTTTTTAAAGGGTAAAAGCCTTAATTTTTATGGGGAAAAAACGTAAAATGTTTTGAGATTTGTTCTACCCCAAAGCTGACAAAAAACGAAAATACTCTATTTCCAATCTGTCAAGGTCATGTAGAAGTCAATAGGAATGTCCCTGAAGTTGTTTCTTGACGACGTGATCCACACTGGTTTTACTTTTCAACTGAAAGTCTACATTTTGGAGCATCAATTTTTTGAATTGGCACGCAAATTTGTTGCAATTGTTTTTGAGCTGACCTTTTAGAGAAAAATTATTGATGAATTAGTTAAATTTGCGGAGTTGGGTCAAATTTGTTTTTAATAAAAAAAAAAAAAGTAGAGTTTTAGTAAATTGCTTCCTTAATGTGGACAGATTAACAATGTTTCAAAGTTACAAGTGGGGCAAAGGTTTTGGAACTTTGCTAGACTAAACAATTTGCTTTATAGCACTCTACTTGGCATTAACACAGTGGAATGGTGAGCACAATGTACAAGATTAATTACAGATGCAAGAGATTTCTGTGGTCGGGATCCTTCCCACCAGCAGTATGCCACTTACTTTAATTTTATTTTTCTTTGTCACTGTTGTGCTGTAGTCAAATTTCACAAGAGTAATACTGCTGCTTAGGTGTAGATCGGCTTTACGTTAACGCTTGTTATGCTGTTATGTGATGTTGTTGTTACTTTTTATTACTTTTCTTTCTATTCAGACTCCTTGTTCATATTTTAGTCTGCTGTTCAAACCACTACCTGTTTGGGGAATTTGGGCCCCAGCTACCAGATCTCTGCCAAAACTCTAAATTAAGAGAGCTGCTGAACAAAAAGCCAAATAGTTTTAATAAACATAGGAGGTTATACTGCCCCCTATGTAGTCTTCAATAACTATTCTTTGGAATGTATCTAGAATTACTGATGGGCCTCACCTGAGACACTGGCCAAAAGGCAGAGTTGGACTGGGGGACCCACCGGGGGTTACTGCCCCAGGGCCCTCTGCCACTCTGGAGTGTGCACAAGTGCTCCTTAGCGCTGCATCTGTGAGCCTGGTTCTGCGCATGGAAGGTGCATACACACATTTTATTTCTCATGACCTCCAACACGGGGTCACGGCATTAAGGAGAAGATGGGGATGCGGGGCCCACCAGGCTTTTTCCCGGTGCCCCGCCGGCACAGTCCGACCCTGCCAAAAGCGCTCTGCATTTTGATAATCTTTGTGTCCTATAGTTAAATTCCCTAACTGGGAATTCTAACAGATATTGCGCAGCAGAATGTGACCCCTGATTTCAGTAGTCTGTATTGGAGAGTGGACTGGGCTGCAATTAAAATGTACTGTAAACTGATTCAGATTTATTTTTTCCAGGCACAAGCAGTCACATTAACAGTTGCTCAGGCTTTCAAGGTAGCATTTGAGTTTTGGCAAGTATCCAGAGACAGTAAGTACACATCCGATATTCTATATTCTTCTTTGGTAGTGTAATTACATTTTTAGTGCTGGTTAAAGGTTCTATTGTCTGTGGCAGGTAAGTGGCCAGTTCCTGCTCTGCTGGGCAACACTTGTATGATGAGGTTATTTTATCCTGTCTCTGATTTTCAATACTACATTAATGGAGATTATTTGTAAAATAGATTAACCCATTGTAGTTCTGCTTGTACAAAGTATTGACCCTTTAGAATATCTGCTCCTTCATTTTGTATGTAACTCGGTATGGTGCTCTTCTAAATAAAGATACTTCATCTCCAAGAAAAATTCTGTTCTTACCCAGGCAAACTATAGTTTTTTCTTATAACTGTTCTTAGTCTTACTACCATCATTTTATCAGCAAAGAATATGCTAGAAGAAACCTGTTCAGATGTATTTAAAAGCCCATCCTGCTCTTCTCAAACACTTTCATTGGTTTCTTTTTTTCTCACTACAGGTATTTGATCCCTTGTCTGTAAACTCATTATCCAGAAAGCTCAGCATTACGGAATGGCCATCTCCCATAGACTCAATTTTTAAAAATTTGGATTATTTCATTATAATGATTTCCTTTTTCTCTGTAATAATAAAACAGTAGCTTGTACTTGATCCCCACTAAGATATAATTAATCTTTATTGAAAGCAATGCCAGCCTTTTGGGTTTATTTAATGTTTACATGATTTCCTAGTAGATTTAAGGTATGATCATTCAAATTACGGATAGATCCATTATACAGCAAACCCCAGGTCCTGAGCATTCTGGATAATCTGTCCCATACATGTGTTAAAGTTACATTCTAAAGGCCGAGACCGAGTTGGCAGCTTACTGGTCCATGTGTGGGGCCATCCGACGGGCTTCCCCGATCGATATCTGACCTAGTCGGATCGCGGGCGCATCTGTGCGTGTATGCGGTCCCGCGATCCCGCCATGGGCCCACGATCGGATCGTCCCGATATCGCCCACTTCAATGTGGGCATATCAGGGAGAGATCCGCTCGTTTGGCCATATCGCCAAACAAGCGGATCTCTGTCTATGGCCACCTTAATCTATTGACCTTCATGCACTGTATCCGGAATATCTAGATGCAATGTTATGCAACACCTTTTATCTCATTTCTAAGGTAAGGAAAAGAGAGAGAAGTCTGGTTCAGATGGAGAAGGGGCAAGTAGTTCTCAGTCTGATGGCTCCTCAAGTATCACCAACCTTAAAACATCAGGTATGTCCACAAAAAGCAAACTGGTTTCTTTTGTTGACCCAGGTGTTACAGGAATATTCTAGCTTTTGTGGTATATTTACCTTAAAATTGTTAACTTTGCAATCTACACAATTTGAAGCCTTAAAAAATTGGTACCTTTCAACTTTCTTGCATGCTAAGAAAGGTGAGTTGTTTTTGTTACTAAGGCTAGTGTGTTTTTGGTTCAGGCTTCTACACGTTTGTGACTTTAATGTAACAGAATTTGTTCCAAATGCTCACCTAAAAAATTATAGGCATGCTCACAGGAGATTAGCTCAGGAAGAAACAGTTTGTGTGTATGTATCCTGCATGCAATCTACTGTAAGGGTAATTGCATAGAAGAGCACAAAGACTTGGCACGTGTGCAATTTCGCGATCTGTCCTCTTCCTATGAAAATACATATTCCTAAATGGTGACAGAATTTAACATTTAAATATTCAGCTACAGCAATGTGAATTGCTTTGGTTTACTTGCACAAAAAAAACCATTTCTACATAAGCCCAACTGAATGAGCTCACGTCAATCTCCATCTAACTTTATTCTTTTGTCATGTTCAAATAGCATCTGCAAACCTTTTGGATTTTGAAGACTGTACCAAAGCTTTTGATGTGTTAAATGCCAGTGACAATCATATTGAAGATCTATTAAGGCAAAATGCATCCAATGAGAACAACAATATTGTGTGGGTAAGTGTTAGTTTTTCCCCAAAAAATGTGCTTTTGGAAATAGCACTGTTGTGGGGTGTACGCTGGTTCAGGACCACCAAACCTTTAACTGTACTGTAAGCTAGTGAAGTGTGGGTCGGGCGAGTTTGGGCCAGCTACTGCAAAAAAAATCTTCGGGTCACTCCATTATGCCCTCCCTATCTGCGGCCTCACACTGCCGGCCTTCAATTTATAGACCCTCCTGCCCCTCCCCTTTTGTCATGGCTGCATGGGTCTATAAATAGAGGGGATGGAGTGGACTGGGTTAGGGCTCCTACACACGGGCGTTTTTACCTGCGCTCCCCTGCGTTGCGTCTTGCTGCGTTCAAACGCAGGGGAGTGCAGGTATAGACGCATTCAATTATTTTCAATGGGGCTGTACTCACACGAACGCATATGAGCGTCGAACGCAGGAAAAATGCAGCATGTTGCGTCTGAATCTGCGTTCGGCGCTTACACACGTCTCGTGGGTACAACCTCATTGAACAAAATGAGGTGCGTCTAGACCTTCACTCCCCTGCGGCTGAACGCAGCCAAACGCAACGCAGGGGAGCGCAGGTCAAAAACACCCATGTGTAGGAGCCCTTAGGGTTCAGAGGGTGTGGGTCAAGGGAAAACTTGACCCGCACATCACTGCTGTAAGCCTAATTTGCAGTTCTAGTGGAATAGGGCAGTGAAACAAATTTGCCTTTTGGGGTTGCTCATTAACTCATCTGGCCATTCCACTTAGTTGGTACACTTAACACATATTTGTACAGATGCTCATTTAGGCAAGAGTTATTTATGCTGTGCTTTTTAATCTATATGTAATCTGCTAGTGTTCCTGGAGCCTCTCGCTGAACACTTTAAAGAAACAGTAACTAAGTAAATACTTTAGCATGCATCCTAAAGAAATCACAATTTAAAAACAAAAAATTTTTTAACAAATTAAATTGCTATTGATTACTGAAGGCACACAAAAAGGAGAGCACTCGCCCCGATTTGGTCCAGGAACCTGTGGAAAAGCCTGTGCTGACAAGTAAAGATAGTCTCCGGGAAAAATGATAGATTGATCCAAGTAAGAAAAACTGTACGGTCAATTGCCCCATCACTATTTTAAGCTTTGTCCTATACATCAATAGCAATATAAGCAAGAAAAACTGTACGGAGCACCAGGCAGAATCCAGTATTTAAAAAATCAGGTTTATTGTAGCAAGAATCTCATTAAAATTTCAATCCAACAGCAAACAGTGTAGCATAGTCCCATGCTTTATGGGTGGGGTGACGCCACGAAATGCGTAAAGCGTGGACCTATGCTACACTGTTCACTGTTGGATTGAAATTTTAATGAGATTCTTGCTACAATAAACCTAATTTTTCAAATACTGGATTCTGCCTTGTGCTCCGTACAGTTTTTCTTGCTTATATTGCTATTGATGTATAGGACAAAGCTTAAAATGGTGATGGGGCAACTGACTTCAGTTCAAAGCCAAAAAAGTACATTTGCTGCATTCCTTGGTGTGTTCAGGGTCTTCAGGAATGAGTATTTGGCTTTTACATGACAGTCCAGTGAGATGGATGAAGTACAGTAGGTTTCTACCGTTTGCTGAGTCTGCATGACTGTCTGAACAGAGCACCGGCTAAGCTTGCTCGGGGAGGGGGAAGCTGACAAGAAGTTGGTAGAGATCTCCCTTTTAGCCCTATAAACAATGGTAAGGTTAAATTTTTAATTTTTTTTTCAAAAACATCAATGGATGATATGGTTGCAGTTATATAGCCGTAGCACGCAATGCACAGAAGCCTTGCTGGCCAACTGACCAACACTGTGACACGATGTAGCTTTTATATTGCTTCTGTAAAATGACCCACCTTTCTGTAAATTTCGGGTGACCTAGAGTGGCAAGCTTGTAGCTCTTTGTAACTGCATCAAGGGCATCGCGTCTAGCTTAGCTGGCACACAGTAAAATGCAGCGGCTGAGTACGGCAGAATACATGCTGGCTAATAGTTTGGATGAACTGGACTTTGCTAATGTCTCATGAGGTTGTAAAAGGAAACTAGTAGCCTGCTTAAAGGGTAACCAATCGCTGTATATTTTAAAATGAAACTAGTGAATGTTTTAACATTTTACAGCTATTTATGTATACAGTTGAACCCACATTCTACAGGGGTGTAGAATCCGGGACATGTACTATGCATTATATATAGGCGGGACCACAAAACAGCAATGTAAACTTAAAATCAGAGGATGTAAAATTGAGGTTCCACTGTACTTATTTGTGAATTCCTCAGAAATTTGGTTTCCACCTGCAACCAATCGTTCTGATAATCGCTCACCAATTTCCTCTATTCTAACTTGAATTATTTCAGTGTCAAGCAGCAGTTGCAGTAAACAGTTGACACACAGCATGGTGAAGTTGTTTATTTTTTCCCAAGTTTTTTTTTATTCAATTTTAACTTTCCCACAAACAAAAGTAAAAAGAAATATATTGAAGTTACAAATTAAAATCTGTTTGCTTAGTTCACATAGTGTATCAATGACAGTTGGCATTTAGAAACAATTAAGTGAAGTTATTTTTAGAAGGTGAACGTTATTGGTGTGCTTTGGCAACCTAATTTCACTTTTTGAGGGCTTTGTTTTAAACTCTTATATTACGCATTCTAATTTCTTTTTTTTTTTTTTTCCACCCCATAATCTAGGAACTGGATGATGGACTGGATGAGGCCTTTGCAAGGTAATTAATCATAACAGCCTAAATTAAGACTTAAATTAAGAGTTAAGATCATGGGTTACATGAGCTTACTCATTGTCTTCTATATTTTGAGATTTATGCATTCAAGTAAGATGTACACTTGTGAAATGTTCAATATGCGTGCGACTTTTCTATTGGTCTTGGATTACATTACTGGACCTGAAACCATGTACATCCTCAAAGGAAAACTATACCCCCCAAACAATGTAGATTTCTATAGACCGATATTGCATAAAACAGCTCATTTGTAAAACCCTGCTTCATGTAAATAAACCATTTTCTTAATACACTTTTTTAGTAGCATGTACCATTGGGTAATCATAAATAGAAAATATCCATTTTAAAAAATGACAGCCTCCTGGGATCATATGATTAAACGGTGCACACAAACATGCCAAACAAACTATAACGTTAGGTCACATGAGCCAATTAACAGACAGAGTTCTTTCTTTTGCTTCAACACTTCTTCCTGTTAGTTGAAATATTTCTGGTCAGGTGATCTGAGGCAGCACACATTTTCACTTTTGGGGTATAGTTTTCCTTTAAATGCTTCCATTAATATTCTGAGTTTCGGAAATAAAGTACTAATATTTTGGATCTTGCGGATTTCCTGCTTCTTGGTAATACCAGATGTTGTTTTGGTTTTAAAAATACAATGAAAAGTCATTTCAGGTTATTCTGGATTTTTCCTAGACTTGCAGAATCCAGAACAAACCCTCAAGTCCTTGATATTGGATTGACTGCAAACGACCTTCAGTCTGAAGAGTGCCTGTCTCCTACCAGCTGGGATAAACTGGAGTTGAACCCTGCAGAAGCAGATGAACTATTTATGTTCTGACCTTTCTGAAGCTACCTGCCAATTATCAGTGCAATAGTCCTACCGTCAGGCTCCTGTCCGTGTTTCAAGAACAAATGTAGTTGCTGAGAATCCATACACCCTGAGGTGGGATTGGAAAACCAAAGCTTTACCTTAGACACTTTATTTCCATGTTCATCACAAACTAAAGTGGGGAAAAAAACATTTCAGGAAAAAACGTATGCGTTTTGAGTATTCCATTCAACACAGAATAACCAGCAGTTTATATTTTAGCATTGCGCAGTCTTCAAGAATTGTTGGGAACGTGGATTTTGTTTGTGGAAGTTACGTTTTCTACTTTTTGTACAAAATATACTGGACAAATCCTTCATGTTCTAAAGGCCCCTTTTTCATATCTCTCATTAAATAAGCTACATATTTCAGTACCATAGGATATACTTGGCTGTGGCACAGTGTTTTGTGTTTATATTATGCCTAAAATTCACAAGTTTATTCACATTGGTGTTCCCATTTTTATAGCACCATAAGGTATCCGTCCTGTATAACGTTCTATCACCAGTTCTGCTGTTGTGTAGGGACGCTCATTGGCTATAGATTTTTCTTCTTTACTTAGTCGAAGTGGCTGCTTTGTGACCAATGTTTACATATTTACTGGATGTCACTCTGCTAATTAGAGCACTTAATTTATCCCCCATAAAGGATTCCTTCCTCACTCACAAAAATGTTTATAAAGTCAGAACACTAGCCTATCTTATCCATATGTTCATTCCTCTGTAGTCCAAAGTATTCCCAGTTTATGAGATTCCCAGCTTGCTTTCAGCTACATACCATTCAGATGAGACGACGGTGGTATATTGCCATGTTGAGTATCAAGGGTCTGCACAGTATTACGTAAAATATGCATTTTTGTCTGACAATCATTTTCTAATGGACAATATGTACCCCATATTTTTTTTTTTTTAGTTTGTCTGCAGTTACTAGAAGACTTTTTTTTTTTTTTTTTTTTTTTTTTTTTTTTTT